>JAATLQ010038368.1:7232-95961 GCA_013421005.1 Heliconius erato x Heliconius himera | reverse complement strand
AGAAGGCGATCAATTTAATGAGCCAGAACGCACCAATCCCTACTACTCTATGAAAAGACTCGAACTTATGGCGGGTACTAACCGCGAAAAAAGCCGCGGATCTGGGGTAATCAACTTAATCCGCGGTCAATTAATTAATCAAAACCGCGACCCGCGAGAAAATCCGCGGAAAATTTTGATTGATAAGGCGATCAATTTAATGAGCCAGAACGCACCAATCCCTACTACTGGTATACCTCTATCAAGTTTATTTCCATATACTAGTTAGTTTTCCATATACTAGTAGTTAGTGACTCACGGACAATTTTTAAGAATTATTAACAAACAAGGAGGCCAGTCGTGGCGCAGCGACACGAGGTGTGACTGGAAAACCGACTCATATTATTCTTGATATGGACCGTTGTGGGTTCGATCCCCACTTGAGAAGATGAAATATTTACTTAAATTTATATTTCCATTTCTTCGCTCTGGTGTCGAGTTTGAGTTCTGCCACTCAACACGCAATGCTTCCAGAATCCGGCAGAAAGTGGGGAACGGAGTGTCTTAACACTAGGTTCCCTCTGCCCACCTTGCTGTGTGCGGGATACAGCGTGAAGCTGGTTTCATTATCAAACAAGAAGTGGTTCAGGATCCCATCTTTACCTTTTGGTCTGTCTTCAGCCCCCAAACTTTTGCAATGATTACGAACTCTTTAATAGGAAAGCTGCGTGCACGAGGAATTCGTGTCCTGGTCTACCTTGACGATTTTCTGAAAGCTCATCAAAACAGGTCAACTAGTTATCCATGTGTCAGAGACAGTGGAACTATCGCTAAGTCTCTGCTGAGCTGAATCGGTGTAATATTTGGGTCTGCTCTGGAATACAATAAAATATCTAAAAGTTCTTCCGATAAGCTGTACTATTCCGATAGCTGTACTGTTTTATAAGTGAGACATCTAATGCAAAAAATTTTTAGTACAGGACTTGTCACGTAAAAGAACTATTAGAATATAACTGGAGGAAGCTTTCCTTAATACATATATTTACTTGTATATTTATTTTTCTTTATAACGCGAATTTAAATAAATCTTTTGCTTGTATACAACTCTATTACTAAATGCATTTTGCAAGCAATTGAGGCCAGTCGTGGCGCAGCGGCACGAGGTGTGACTGTAAAATCGACTGGTTGTGGGTTCGATCCCCACTCGAGGAGATGAAATATTTACTTAAATTTATATTTCCATTTCTTCGCGTTGGTGTCGAGGTTAAGCACGGCGTTGAGTTCTGCCACTCAACACGCAATGCCTCCAGAATTCGGTAGAAAGTGGGGAACGGAGTGTTTTAACACTAGGTTCCGTCTGCCTACCCTGCTGTGTGCGGGATACAGCGTGAAGCTGATTTAATTGTAGATTTTTATTACTAAATGCATTGCTTTACAAATTCATTACTTTTACTACCTCTATTACCTATATGGATAGTCAATTGGTTTCCGTATAATATACGAAATAATAATCATACGAAAAGAATTCAATTGCAAAATTATTATAGGTAAAATAGGTATATTTAATATTCAAAATATATAATATAATTTGACCAGATATTCCCTTCGCTTGTGTGTCCCGGTTAATTTTGACGAATTATTTTGTACGGCCCCGTGCCATGTTTTCAAAAACATGGCACGGGGCCGTACAAAATTACAAATGTTTTTCCAAATGGCACTAAATAGGTAAATTTGGTCGCTCGAATCACGTTTCGTCGCGTCGATAATAGCGGTACGCCATTGTTTTAATTTTTTCCATAATTGGCCATTTGACATTTGTGCTAAAAAGCGACAATAGACCTGAAATCTAAAAAACGTATAAAAATTTGAACGCAGCGGGACTCGAACCCGCGCCTCCTGGAAACCGACCACCGACCACTTTTCTTTCCTAAGTGTGGAATAACACTTTAAAAATGTTTAAAAAAGTCCTGAAATCGTCAAATGTTACTTCGTAATACAATAGTTCAAAATAAATAAAATTGCAAATTTACTTTTTGAGCTAAAAATAGAATGGTTACGTTAATTATGCACTAAGAAAAGTCATAAGAAACTTTATGTTAATGTTATAATAAAATATTTATTTTTAGCCGTCGTGGTGCAGAGACAGAAGTGTGTGACTGTTGCGCGACGGTTGTGGGTTCGATCCCCACTCGGAAATAAACGGGCAATTAATTATTATTATTTATCAATATTTTCATTTCTTCGCTCTGGCACCAAGGCAAAAGCCTGGCGTTGAGTTCCGCTACTCAACACGCGAACGTTGTGTTAAAACTAGGTTTCTTCTGATGTGTACGCTGCTATATGTATACTGGGCCTGGCTATATAGATACACTGAAAATATTTTTATAATATTTCAGAGCTAACCAATAAACAACAGTTAGCTATATCTCAATTATTCCTATCATTATTCATTTTATTACAAAAAAAGACAAACGACATTAAATATTCAACCACCATTATCTTTTATTCTAATCTTTAATTGTAAGCATCTGCAATGTTCAAGTGGTCTTATTGTGGTCGACCACGGACCAAGTGGTGTTTTGTATATATCTATTTAGTTTGTAACGATTATATGGATTATCATCTACCGACTATTGTCAAAGTTTATTCTTTGGCTGAGCGGTTAGAGTTAAATGATGTGCCACTTGAGCTATAAGCTGAGTTTATCTTGAACATCTTTTTCCATTTACAATTTTCAATAGTTGTTATCGCGCAGTGTTTGTTTTATAGCCACTGTATTTTTTTTTTATATGTTTTAGGTATTTTATTATATGTAACTTTATTATATATAATTACTGATATACCTATTATTTCTCAAAATGTACAAGGTTCAAATATGTACGATAATATTGTTATTTATAAAAAAGATCAGCTTCACGCTGTATAACGCACGCAACAGGGTAGGCAGAGGGAACTTAGTGTTAAGACACTTCGTTCCCCACTTTCCGCCAAGTTCTAGAGGCATTGCGTGTTGAGTGGTGGCACTCAACGCCGCGCTTCTGCCTCGACACCAGAGCGACGAAATAAAAAAATTAAATGTAAATAAATATTTCATCTCCTCGAGTGGAGATCGTACCCACAACCAGTCGATTTTACAGTCACACTGTGTGCCCCTGCGCCAACGCAACCTGCGCAACTGGCCTCATTATTATTTATATTTATTTCTTTTTTTTTGTAAATAATTATACTTTTTTAATTTAATAAGCATTTACAAAATAAACATCTGTTGCAAATTTTATCTAATCATATTGAAATTTTAATTAAGAACCACAATCCCGTATCGTGTTTCACAAACAAAGGTAATAGTATACAACTTACAAATTAATTTTCCCACATACCCTTAAAGTAATAACATCCTTTTGTTGTTTACTGTATCCATTTCTCATTCAATTTAGTTTTGTATGAATGAGCTAACGTCACAACACTCGTGTGCCCATTGGTGCGTACAGCCCGCTGATAGAAGCTCTGATAAGTATCTTATTATCAAAAAGGGGCTCTCAAAGTTACCCCCGTTCCTGGGGGCGTGGTTTAAAAACACACACTCCTCCATTATGTACTTATATTATAAAAGTAACGAAGAATCACCCATTTTTGATAAGAGTAAAGTGTAGAGCACATCCGTGACAAGTTAATAGTTAAGGATATTAATATGAATGTAACACCAGTGCAGTTCAGTGCTAAATGTGGTACATCTGATTTTAGTATAGAAAGGATTTTAAGTGAGGATTCTAAGAGTTCTGAAGTGAATAGCCAGGTTCCGGCTTGGCTATGCTGCACGAGGTATCAGCCGCCACGCCTTCCCCGTTAGTAATTTTATTTTGTACATTTTCCTACTTACTGACCGTCTAGACCCATGTCTAGACGGCCACACACACGACAACGTCATATTTTAGTTGTTTTTGTTTTGCTTGACGCTATATCCGCATATAGTAGTTAAGACAAAATTAATCTAGTGTTAAGACACTTGGTTTCCCTCTTTCCGACGCTCATATGTGAGAAAATGGAAATAAAATAATTAATTCCTCTAAGAGACAATCGCATCCACCACCATCCTCAACCGCTGCGCCTTGGCGGCGGTAATATTTATCATTAAAATGTTGTATAGTTGCGGACACGTGTGGTTTATTTACGGCTAATAGGATAAGGAAAGAAGTTGATTAAAAAATGGTGTAAGATTTCCTCCACCGTCACAGGCTACACCAGTGGTTCTCAACCACTGTGCCGTGGCACTTTTGTGTGCCGCCAAATTTCAAAAGTATTAAATAAAGTGTTAATTTCGTTAAATATGTGTTGCAACAAAAAAAAGTTGAGAATCACTGGGCTAAACTAATATGAACTTGTAGGTCGAGGCCATTGTTAATGAGAAGAGTCCCATGTTGAAAAATTTTCTACTACATTTATAGTACGCTATCAATCCTTATTTATGTAGTGTTGTTTTTCACATTTTTTTTATTAGTTTTATATTAGTTTTTTTTTTATTATTGATCATTAAAGTTTTTAAAAGGCCTTTCGTGGCGTACGGCCACAAAGTATGACTATGTATTTTTTTAAATGTATATTTCCATTTCTTCGCTCTGGTGTCAAGGTAAAAAGCGGCGTTGTTTTCCGCCATTCAATACGCAATGCCTCCAGAATTCGGCAAAAGTGAGGAACGGAGTGTCTTAACAAGAGTTTCCTCTACCTACCCTGCTGTGCGCAGGATACAGCGTGAAGCTGATTTTTTAATTTAATTCCTCTAAATAGAAGAAGGAAATTGGTTAAATAAATGGTATAGGACATCCTTATTGAATTGCTGAAAATTCCATGCTAGCTGAGCTAGTGAGAGAGAAGCCCAGGAAAACGTATCGCGCAGGAGCATAAGCGTGCGACTGTAAACACAACAGGTTCTGGATTCGATTCCTATTTCTTCGCTCTGAGTGCCTTGACATTAAGTTCCAATTATATAATCGGCTTTCTCTGCCCTGCTATGTTCGTGAAAAAAAAAATCCGAGAGCCGCACGGTGTGAAGATTTTGCAACTATACACAACTATAGTTCGCTGTCATCCTTTATTGTGTATATCACATTTTTGAGACCTAACATTAATACTAAATATTTGAAATAATGTTGATCGTTAAATTTTAAAATAACAATTTTATAATATTTTTTGGTCTCATTCTAAGGAAATCGATTAATTTATATTATGTTTAATATGGAATGTTATTAAGGAATATAATAACTTTTTACGTTATTTAAGTATTCCTTTGTAACATAATTCTATTATTGTTTAACCATAACAGTCAAATATATTAAACCTTTTAAAATGCAGGTACACCTAACGCGTGTCGGGCCCGGCGCTCCGGTCGACACGCGCGTGTGCCTTTCACGAGTGCGCAGGCGTCGGCGCTGGAGGCGGCGTACGCGCGAGCTCCCTATCTGGCCCCACCAGCGTTACGCGCTCTGGCAGCAGCTCTACAGTTAAGAGATGATCGGGTTAGTTCTTCTCCATGTAATACTAATTGAGTAAATAATAAACATCTCCAATTTTCCATCATCAGCTTCACGCTGTATCCCGCACACAGCAGGGTAGGCAGAGGAAACGTAGTGTTAAGACACTCCGTTTACCACGTTTTGCCGGATTCTGGAAGTATTGCGTGTTGAGTGGCAGAACTCAACGCCGCGCTTTGCCTCGACACCAGAGCGGAGAAATTGAAATATAAATTTAAGTAAATATTTCATCTCCTCGAGTGGGGATCAAACCCACAACCAGTCGGTTGTACTGTCACACTTTGTGCCACTGTGCCACGATTGGCCTCGTCTCTAATTTTTAATTCCGATATAAAATATGATATCGATAGAGACCGTCGTGGCGCAGTGGCGCAGTGGCGCAGTGGCACAGCGTGTGACTGTGGACGCGACGGTTGTGGATGCGATTCACACTCTAGGAAATTATTCATTTAATATTTTCGTTTCATCTTTGTGTACAATTCCTAACTTATGTTTATTGTATGTTTTGTATTGTATATGTTATGTTATACCAAATTATGGTACATATCAGATGATTAATGTTAGAATCATTTTTAAAATTATGCTTAATAAACTCAATAATATAAATATATTTCTAACATCCTAAATAAACAAAAAAAAATAGTTTTTTGCTTTTTTTAAGGTTAATAGTGTTTAACAACAATTGTAAATCCATATAATTACCATTTTGTTGCAGATAAAAATATGGTTTCAAAACAGAAGAGCTCGGGAACGAAGAGAGAAGTCCGGTAGTATTACACCACCACGGGCAGTAGTGTTGCCTTCGACTGCCTCTCCACATAGAGGCATGGTCAACGCAGTATGGAGTCCACAAAGCGAAAATACATCATATACCTATGAAGATCACATACATTCCAGAGACGAGAGCGCTTTAAATATTTTTAATAATTCACACGCGAGTTCTTTTAGTAGTAGTTCTGAAGAATCGAACGAAAGCAGATGTGAAACTCCTTTAGATGTAGAGACTGTTGGTGATTGACATTATTTAAGAATATAGTATTTGTAAGTCAAGCACATTGTACAGTAGGTATATAATAAAACGGCATTAGCTAGCCACCATTCGCTACTTTGATTAAATAATTCTTAAAAATATTTTTTTTAGTGTCAATTTCAATAAAAAAAGACAAAAATCATTATTTATAAGATAATATCAAGATAAAAACTTGTATTACCTATAATTTTTTTTGCCAAAAAAATATATTTTAATATAACGATTTCCTTAAAAATATATATTTACTTACGCGTTATTAACCTTTGTACATATGTAATAATTCGATTTTAAACAATCTCTAATATATATTTCTACTCTTTTCCTCAACCTGACGAGTAATACTATTATTGTAAACAACATACATACATACATACAAACATACATATATAAATTGACATTAAGACCTATAAATGAATTTGCGCGAATAAAATGTAATTACTATATTGATCTTTGTTACTGTATAACAATTACGATATCAAACATGATTCATGTATCTGTTGATCAAGTTGTCTATTATTTTCAATGCGAAATTTGAACAAACGCTGGAATATTCCAAAATTATAACGATTGTACTTACATAAAAATAATTAAAAATCAGCTTCACGCTGTATCCCGCACACAGCAGGGTGGGCAAAGGGAACCTAGTGTTAAGACACTCCGTTCTCCACTTTCTGCCGAGTTCTGGAGGCATTGCGTGTTGAGTGGCGGAACTCAACGCCGCACTTTGCTTCGACACCGAAGAAAAAGGTGAAAATATAAATGTAAATAAATATTTAATTTCCTCGAGTAGGGATCGAACCCACAATCAGTCAATTTTACTTACAGTCACACTTTGTGCTACGACTGGCCTCAATAAAAATATTTTTTTATGATAACTGATTTTATCTATTATTTAGGTTTATCTTTTTTTTATTTAAGTTTAGTACCAGTCATTTCTTTGCATGCTGGAGAAAAAGGAAATCAAGAATAAAGTATATTGAGACAGCGCTGTCGTAAGTGCTGTAATACAAAAAATACATAATATATATGTATTATAAAAATACTTTTGTATTATTAAAACGAAGTAGTATAAAAATATATAAAATTATTTTTAATAACGTTTTTTCCTAAACTATGTTGGTACTTGATGCAATTCTAGTTTGACGGTGCAACTCGGATATTAATGCGATTTAGATATAATTCCAAAGGGATGAATCGAGGAGTATCCTTAGTATGGACTTTGGACAAATAAAAATACAGCGTTTGGTTACGCAATACAGTATTTTATCAGAATTTTAAACACAATTTACGGATAGAATAAAAATAAGAAATCGGATTTTTCTAAGAGTATGCGCCATACGATTGGATACGTCTCAGCAAAATATATCCTAAATCCTATTATAGACTATAAGAAACTTATTACTAATAAATACTTCTTACTACAATTACAGAGTAATTGCAATAAAACACAACATAGTAGTATAAAAAACTGGTTTATTTCATGTCAATTTCGATAAATCTTAAATTATAATTAATTATTAATTAAATTATTGTGGACAATTTGTGTGATTTTATTTTGATGATTCCTTACAATCTCCTTCCTCCATAGTGTCTGTTGTTTTGCTTAATATTTCGTAGTGTGTAGTTTCTTCTCTAGATGGGCTAGTTTCATCGAGACTGTACCTGTAAAGAAATATAATATTTAACATATAAAAAGTATGTATGGCCGTCGTGGCATAGTGGGACAGCGTATGACTGTAAATGCGCGATGGTTTTGGAATCAATCCTCAGTCGGAGGAATGGTTAACCCCCAATCTGGTACACGAAGCGCGGTGTTGAGTTCCGCCATTTAGCACTCAAATTCAAAACATTGCACACTATTCAAAACATTGTGCAAAAGCAATAAAAAACAACAACAAACAACAACCTCGTAACTGAACTAAGAAGTTCGTATTTATTACTAAAAAAAATAACAACAGTTTCACGTTTCTCCCGTAATCCTCCTAGCCATGAGGGAAAAAGAAGTTGTTGTTGTTGTTTTTTTTTGTTATTAATGTATAATTTTGGTAATTTGAAACTTTGGGAAAGTATGGTTTTTTTTATAAATACGTATTTTTAACTATAACACTGATTATCACATAATGGAGGCCCGCTTTTTTTGTATTTAATACAATTAAAGTGTATATTAGAGAGAAATTGCTTGTATATTTTAGTAAACCTAGCGTTAAGACACTCAGTTCCCCACTTTCTGCCGAATTCTAGAGGCATTGCGTGTTGAGTGGCAGAACTCAACGCCGCGCTTAACCTCGACACCAGAGCGAAGAAATAGATATATAAATTTAAGTAAATATTTCATCTCCTCGAGTGGGGATCGAACCCACAACTATTAGGTTTTACAGTCACACCTCGTGCCGCTGCGCCAGGACTGGCCAACTTTTGTTATAGCGGCATTTCATAATTTATAATAGTTTAGCAGGACTGTTATGGCTGTTCATCAGATGTTCCAGATCTTCCATTTTTATAACTAAATGTATATTTTTATAACAAATATTAACTTAAATGTATATTTCCATTTTTTCGCTCTGGTGTCGAGGTTACGCGCGCCGTTTTGCCACTCAACACGCAATGCCTCCAGAATTCGGCAGAAAGTTGTGAACGAAGTGTCTTAACACTAGGTTCCCTTTACCTACTCTGCTGTCCGCGGGATACAGCGTGAAGCTGATTTTTAGTAAAAAACCTACGTCACTTTATCAAGAAAATTAAAAGATTAATTACAAAAAAAAGTTACTTTAATTATATATTAATAAGATTTTTACTGTAAAGCAAATAAAGCAATTAATAATAATAATATTATGCGAGTTGTATGATATATCTCGTGGTAGCGGGTCAATTACACACTGGGGGCAGAGATCAAATTTTCATTGCGGGTGGTCAGTCCTATTTTTTTTTTATTTTTTCATCTTCACGCTTTATTCCGCACATAGATAGGGTTGGTAAAGAGAAACTAATGTGAAAGTAAAGACACTTCATTCTGCGCTTTTGCAGTGCAGCGTTCGCTAGAGCGAAAAAATGCAAATATTAATATATAATAATTCATTTCTCCGAGTGGAGATCGAACCCACACCCATCGCGTTAAGGTATTTTGATAATGATTTTGATTTACGGGTGTTAATTATGTAGTAGGTATAACCAAAACACCAAATAATATACGAAAACAAAGAGCAGCACAAGATTCTGCTAAATATGACGTATATTTTTTAACTACTTGTAGAAATTACAAAAACCAAATCCAATCCAACGCTTTCAGTTTTTAACTCATCAGAAGACAGAGTATAGTAGAAATTACTCTGTAAATATTACTAAAATGGTCTGGTTTTGATGTATCATTTACATTTATTGGATTTTTAAGAGTATTATAATTATGCAAATCGCATTCTACTGCAGGGTTAAGTATCTCTATATTATCATTAAACTTAAAGATAGTGCCACAGATTAATATAGTTAAGTTACTATAGAAAACTCACGGATTCGGTCGTTATAATTATATCTCATCATATTTGTTGCAAAATCGTTTCGAAAAAAAAAATTGGACAAGCACGAGTCTGGCTCGCCCACCGAGGGTTCCGTACAAAAAATGTCGGTTTCGATCTTTTTCTTAAATTAAAGCTTATACAGAAAGAGCCAATAGTAAAACAGTAGGGCCAGATTTTCCTTATTTCATAAAGCCTGGAAGTTTCTGTGCGCGTACACTCAATACTTACCAAGTATTAACAGGGAATATGGAGTTTGGTTCTTATTAGGTAACAGAGATGCAAAAAATAGTACCTTATATTTGTTAAATTATAAAGTTCCATTTTTTATATATTCTCTTGTGAATAATATTAGAACTGAAGTCAATTGCCAGATATTTAGCATGGTTTTAACCCCCTGACAGACACTTCTAAATTACAAGCGCCTACGAATCCAATGTACTTTAATGTTAAAAATATTATTTACTCCTAATATTCTCGTAGGCGCTTACAGAATTTGAGGGGAAAGAAACTATTAAAAATGGATATAATTTAACGAAAGTAAATTATTTGGTATTATTTACTAAGCTCCAAGTCCAAGCTTAAATATTTGATATTAAAATCAACTTGACATCTCCACGCCATCTAGAAATAAATAGTATTGACAGACGGACAATAAATTAACTTCTTCCGTTTTTAAGGGTTCCGTTCGTACCTTTTAAGGTACGGACCCTAAAAACAAAAATTAATATATCAATGAATAAAATTATCTGAAATAAATATAGAGAAAAATTGGTAGCATTGCACTGTGCACGTATAACATGCGTGTAGTTGACTGCGCTTAATGTGAGTGGGTCAGTGATCCGTCTGTGAAGCGCAGCGCTTATCTATAAATTTGTCGTAGGTCATTGTTCACTTTCGCTTGGCCTCCTTAATTACATATTAAAGTGTTTTTTTTATTCTGTTTCACGCTGTGTCTCGCATATAGCAGGATAGGCAAAGGGAACCTAGTGTTACGACACTCCGTTCTCCACTTTCCGCCGAACCTTCCAGGCATTGCGTATTGAGCTGCTCTTTTGCCATGATACTAGACCAAAGAAATGAAAATATTAATAAATAATAATTCATTCCCTCTGCGCCCCTGCGTCACGACTGCCTTATATACTTAAAAAATATGATCTTACCCGCAAGCTCTGAAGAAAGAAGATGCGGAGGGGTTGTGCGTGAGTGCGGTGAGGCGCACACAACGCATGCGGGTAGCTTGCGCGAGCCGCTCGAGCACGCTCAGCAAGCGCTGGCCCAGCCCCCGGCGCCGCCCGCCCTCCTCGATCTGCACCTCGTAACTGATGACGAAGGGAAACGAAACTTACAATTATTTAGTCCATTGATATTATATTATATAAGAATTACAACAATGTAAATGATATCTTTTGCGCACTTATACCTATTTGTCAATTCTCAGCAACGCGTTCAGTTAAATTCTGCGAGCTTGACTACTTACTATAAATACCCTTTTTTGCGTAAAAATATTATACAATAAATACTCAAAAAAGATAAAAATTATTATATAAATTTAATAAGGTAATTAATATTATAAAGTATGAGCGTAATAGTAGCCTATTATTAAATCACCTATAATAATATGCTAATATTATGCTGCATTTACCAAAAGATTCTTTATATAATTTAAAGATTCAATCATAAACAACTTGTTTTCATAGTTCAGATCAAATCAGAAAACAACGAACCAATTTTCACCAAATAAAACAACAGAATACAGCGACGCCAAAGAGTACGTAACCTTTGTTTACGAATAAGGATAAAGTGTAGGTTACACGTTTTGTTTTTTACTCGAGCTTAATTACAAGGTTTCATTTAATTGTTAAATATTACTAATATAATACTACAATCTTCACCGTCTTCCTACACCACCAACGAATGTGCATGGTTGCTCTTTTTTTTTTTGAAACTGAAGGTTAACGTTGTTAGTCCTACTGGCTTTTACAGCGATACCCGTTGGGGAGTGAAGAGGGAACACAGTCTTTGAGAAATTGCGAGCATTACGTGACTTTTTGAGAGGATGTCGTCGGCGGTAAGGGCGCTCCCTGCGGGACTAGAACCTAGGCTTGCGATCGTCGGTTGAGGTCTAATCTATAAAACCTGAGATACTTATATCCTTAGCGGAAGACTTCAATAGTGTAGTTTTAGTTATACGCTTATTTCGGCACAGTGATAAAGTTCGGGGACATATTGGCACACGGCTGTCGCATCTCGCGTAAACCTCTATAGCTTTAAATTATTTTAATTTTATATTTACTCGAAAAGTATAAGTTCAAATTACATGCTATAAAAGCCAAAGCTTATCTTTACAAAATTTCCTTGATGATGGAATATAGCTCGTAAGCATCAATATGCATGAAATAAAAAAATTGACAAATTTATTTTGCAATTTTTAATTATTTTTTGTCATAAAATGCCTTATTATGACTTATTTATAAGTGATAGATATACCGCGTCGTGGACTTTTTTTTAGAATTAATGATATTGAATGCTTTTGTGATACAATATACTTACATATATATTTAACTGTTTCTGCAGCGCACGCTGTTAAATTAATTCGATGGCGTTCATAATTATTGCTATTACATTATTTAAAGGTAACTAAGAATTTGACCATAATGTTATGTAACTAATAGCATTGAGGAATGTAGCTACATTCATACAAAACAATAATAATGTAAGTCCGACCTAAAGTTGACGAGATCTTAGCGTTTAAACAAACAAATAAACTCTTCCTCTTTTTTATTATATTAGTACAGATATATATTTTTTAAAGTTAAAGCTTTCCCTATCCGTAGCGTAATGGTCGAAAAGACCGGAGCACCAAAAGCTACGGTCCCTGATACCTCTTTCGTATCTTTAAATTACATTAACCTTTTCATACATGTCGTCCAGGAGGCTTTATGACATAAATTTCCCTTATAGCATAGACATTCTCAAATGATAACCGAGGGGCTCCTCTTTACTTATAAGTCTTTCTTCACTATATATCTTTTTACCATTATTTTATCAGTCATCGCCATCGCTTCGCATTGATTCTTAAAATAACATGCTAGATTCTATTAGATAAACTGATTCCATATATATTTCATCCACGTTCCTTTAGCTGTACCTACTTTTTAATGCCGTGTAATAGAGATGGTACCAGCAATGCATTATGTGGGTACCTACAGCTTTGCTGCCGTCCTGCCGTCCCACCAATCCAGAATAAGCACCATTAATATTGTACCGGAAGCAATAGTCTTTCCACATAAATTACGTATATGCCATCTCTCCCTAAGCATACTTCCAATTCCCACAACTTCATTAATATTTTTTTTATATTTTTTTTCTTTGACGCAATAATTCTAGATAAATACAACTATTATCATTTTTATATTCGTTATATTACAGTAATGGATATTGCCTACAATTGATACATTAAACAAATGAGTGCATCGATAATTATTGTTCATTGTGCCTGGAGGTGAAAGTGATAAAAAGTACATAAGATCGTTGAATCCGCTATGATGCGAAATAATATCGAAAACAATTAAATCATTTTAGGAGTCGAGCCAATGAGAGTGTTATCTTTTTTTTTTTTTTTTAAACTTTGTGGAATTAAGAATATCTTATGAGGAATCACTATCGTTAGTGGTATAAGACATATAAAATCGTTCATCGTTGTCCTAAAAGTTGTTTTATTTATGTTGATTATTGCAGCGGACGAATAGAGAAGGGGTCTATCCATATATATTTTAAATTATCTACGCTTTCGTATACTATTATAAAGCTTAAGACTTTGTTTCATGAACGCCATAATCTAAGGAATTACTGGTTCAAATTGAGTAAAATTTATTGTATTGGGTAGATTATGTTTCACTGCAACTGCGTTCAGAGTTACTTAGGGCACTTATACAATATACATATGCATTATGTGTTTTTTTAACAAAATATGTATACACTATAACAAAAAACACTTTTTGTTATATCCATTGCACCAAAAAAAACTTATATTATCATTTATTCAGTTAAAAATAAAAACATTTGTGTGCTCGTTCCGAACAACGTATTTTCCAAAAAAAATTCTTCACAAGCCTAAAAAGTTCTTTTAAAAATAAAATAATCGAGATCAGTAGTAGGGTGGGTATCTAGTAGTAGTAGGGGATAAGAGGTCGCGAAGTGATTTCAGGGTGACGTCAGTAAGGGGCGGAGGAGTTGGCTTTGATGAGCCGCGGTGCATCGCAATCTGTGTCGAGCAACAGCGGGATGAGCTCGCTGGTGCTGTGGCTGGTGCTAGCGTGCGCTGCGGCGGCGCACGCGGCCAATATACTGGCAGTCCTACCGACTAACACTAAAAGCCATTATGCAATGTACGGAAGGCTAATTGATGCTTTGGCCAGAAAGAACCACCAGCTGACTGTCATCACTCATTTCACTATGGTACGTATTCAGTGAAAATTTTGTCGTATAACACAATAACATCAATTATGTGCATTTTAGAAGATAACTTCAGTATTCTAGAATTATGCAAACATAATACTTTTTTTTAATTTAGGGTTAATAAAAAAATTGAATACAGTTTTTTTTAATATTTTTTCTATAACAGATCAATGTGCCCGAAAAAATACAGTTACTCAAAACTTTATAGCTAAATATATTTAAAACGTAAAATAATAATTATCTATACCATTTAAATGTTATTCCATTATTCAAATATTTATCCTAGGATTCGGTGGATGTTGTGGGAACGGAAGTATTTTAATGAGAACGGAGTGTTTTAACGCTAGGTTTCCACGTTTCCTCTGCGTACAAAGCAAGATGTGTAAATTGAAGAAACACAAAATATTAAAAAAAAAAACATACAACCCGACAGCATAAGAAACTAAAATTAAAAAAAAATAATCATCAAAATAAAATAATCCTAATAATAGTATTAATAGTGCAAAATAGAAAGATTACAAGCCGGGATCTATTTTACAGGCTCCTTGGTTGGACAAATATATATTATATTACACGTATTCAATCAACTATTATATGTATGCAAGCCATAGTGTCAACTTTAGGTCTCTAAAAAGTTACATAGGACCTAACGTACATATATACATAGAATAACATTGGGATCGCGCAGTCGTATAATAAAACCCAAAAATAAATAAAAAATCGGTCAAGTGCGAGTTGGTCTCGCCCACCGAAAGTTCCGTACGAATTTCAGGATTGTAGCTCAACGGGATTGTAAACTTAAATTTGTCAATTTTTACAAGTCCGTACTTGTAAAAATTGACAAATTTAAGTTTGCTGGCTAAGGCACTCATTTTGTATAAACGAACTACAATTATAAGTTTGTAATAATTTGTATCTGTAATATAAACATAAATTTCTAATTTTCCGATTTTTTTCTTTATTTGAACTGCAAATTCTCACTTGCCAAATTTTTTTTTTATTTGTAGATATATGACATCTATAATTTTAATAAAATTGTTGATCTATGGGAAGTATATAGGTTTATCCCATTATCCTATAGGTATTCATTAGGTTAGTTTTACCCTATAGCTTTTCATAACGCGGCGAATTTCATACAAAACGCAGCGTAAACGATGCATAAATACTAGTATCTAGTAGTTGCGATGACGACGCTTCAAAAGATAGTAAACCTGACTATTTATTATATTCTTTATTGCACTTAAAAACATATAAGAAATACAAAAATTAAAAGGCTCTTCCAGCCAACCAATGGAAGTGGATCACTGTCAAACAGCGTGAAAAGACTACAGTGCAGTGTTATTATTCATTTCAGCTTGGTACCTCCACGTTATCTCAAAACAAATGATCTTGACAAACGGACATTAAAATGATCCTAAAAGGGTTCCGTTTTTTCCTTTTGTGGTACGGAACCCTGAAAATAAGTTTTTCGGTTCATTATTTAAAATTATAGTATTGCATGTAATTTTAAAGCAAACAAACGTGTTACAAAAGTTACAAAACGCATTGTTTTTGAATAGAAGATAATTTTAAAATTTTAATAGAGTTCAATTCTACAAAGAATATATGTGTAGGTAATGTATAATGCAGTGATTCTCAACCTTTTTTATGTTGCGGCTCATATTTAACGATTTCAAAATTTGGCGGCACACAAAGAGAAATTATTTACTACAACACACTGCATAAATAGTTTATCACAAAAATTTTAAATATACGAATTTATTTTTTTGTGTATTGAAATATATATTCATGTTAAAAATATTTTTCTTTTTAAATAATATAATTTAATTATATTAACATTATTATATATTTGCAAAATTTGGCGGCACACAAAAATGCACAGGGCACAGTGGTTGAGAATCACTGGTATAATGTAACGTCAGTCAGCAGTTAGAAAATGATGCAGTTCGTGATTGATTACGACATTTTTTACTAATAACTTAAATATGTTTTCTTATCCAAGGTACAAGTGATGACAGAGGTCACAGATAAGTTTGTGTAATTTTTGATGATACAGAACAAAATAGATTCAAGCGTATTCCCATAGTTCAGTGGTTCCCACTAGTGGTCCGCAGAAGCCTAAATGTGGTCCGCGAACGATTTTATGATTGTGACTGGGGATAGTGAGGCAAAGGTTCTGTTTAATTATCACAGTTAATTTTTAATATACCTACATGCATAGTGGTCCCTGCTACCAAGAATGATGTAAAAGTGGTCCTTGATCAAGAAAAGGTTGGGAACCCCTGCCATAGTTAATATATCTCATAGATATATTACTAGAAAATTTAATAAGTTTAAAAGTCAAGAAATTAAAGGTCAAGAAACTAGTGTGAAATACAGTTGATACTATTATAGGACGTGCTTATTATGCTACCAAATTTCTATCATATATCACAATCACAATGTTAAGTTCGCCTTTCATACAGTTTCTTCATTAAGTTGTTTGATATCAGGATGACATTAGGGCCAGTGTAGTTACTGGTTATAGTATTGTTTTTAACATGATAACGATAACAACCCAAAACAAAAAGAAAGTTAATGATATCGCGTCAGAATTACGTGTGAAAAACACACTGTTTGGCTTCCACTTCCACCCTTTCGAGCATATAGCTCTTGTTCTCCACTCTGGCTCCGGCCAATAAAGGCAAGCCAGAGGCGGGGGATAGATTATAATTCCCCTACGGAGGACTTAGGTCTAGGTGGGGTCGCCACTGCCCAACAGCTTTCAACAGGCTTCCCTGCGGGTTTATTATTATTGATTTTTTTAAGGATGTTTTAGGAAATAGGTACGGTTAATAATGAAAAATAACAGTGCCATGGTTGGCCCTAATTATAGATTTACATTCATCGAAATAATTTTAAAGTATTTGGCATAAAAAGAATAGCCATCAATCATCATGTACTAGAAGATAATTGATACATTATTATAATATCAATTAATTTATAAATTTTGTAGCTGTTTAGAGCAAAATAAATTTTCTAAATTAAACTTACTATATATTTAAGTGGCGAATATTTTTCTCCGTATTCTCAAAGTAAAGACAATAATTACTAGACATTATAAAAAGGAGTTTGTAACATTACGATTTACGATCGGTGTGGATAAAAACTATGTAATATAATAGCAATTATAAATTCGACCTTTGGCGTCGCTGTGCGTCTTATCGTGTGCGGCACGCGTTTAACTCCCGACCATATGTCTTGCGTTTCCAATAAACAATTATATCACTAGCAAACACTATATATGTTACGTTATCTTATACAATATACTTGTTACAGAAAACCCCACCGTCTAACGTACAGGAAATCAATCTTGCCGGAACTATACCAGAAATAACAAACAACCTCACCGCGCAGCACAATTCTCTCAAGCCGGAAGCTATACGAAATTTGGAACAGATCATGAAAGAATGCGTTCATGCATGTGAAGTTGTGTCACAAAATCCAGACGTGAAGGCTTTAATAAATTCAACGAAAACATTTGATTTAGTTATAGTGGAAGTTTTTGGCAGTGAATGCTTTCTTCCATTTGGAACTAGATTCAAAGCTCCAATAGTTGGACTTCTATCGAGTGTGCCTTTACCTTGGGTAAATGAACAACTGGGAAATCCAGAGGGAACTGCTTATATACCAGCTTATATGATGAGCTTTGGACAGCGAATGAATATGTGGGAACGATTTTTAAATACATTAGCTGTAATGTGGGCTAAAATATATTACAGATATAAATCACAAATTCCGTCACAAGTAAGTGCAATACAAGTTTAAAGTTTAAATTAATAATGAAGAGACGCAAATTGTAATTATATTTATTTTAATATTGACTATATTCCAATTTATTGTACAATTTTAAAGGTGATCGCCGATAGACTATTTGGACCTGGTCCTAAGTTGGAAACACTAGCACAGAACTACAGTTTAATATTAGCCAACAGCCATTACAGTATTAACGAAGTACGACCACTAGTACCTGCGATGGTGGAGGTTGGCGGCTTACATTTGGATAATTCCCAAACACTGTCGAAGGTATCTATAAATTTTAATGAAGATATAATAATGCAAATTAAATATATTTTTCTATATAATATAATAAAAATCTAATATGGCAAGCAGTATTAAAGAAATAGGCAAATACAATTATCCATTCCGCAATTGCTCGATTGGTTGGTTTAGGTATCCACTATCTATCCACACTCGAAGTCGACGAAAATGTTTATACTTAATTATTGACATTTCCCCAGTATGGTGGTAAGATGAATGCGGTGTTGAGTTTTCCCGAATAAGTTTTGGTGGAAAGTAAAGAATGTGGTGCCTTAAAATTTATTTAATGCTGTTAACATTTAGGCTACCAACAGAAAAAAGAAATCCCAATTTATAAAATACAAAGTCGAACTTAAACATTGTTATTTCAGTGTGATAGATGAGTAATAGACTCGTCTATCATAACCTAATAACCTAAATTGTATTAGGTCTTCCGTCTATCGCGTCATTATGTCTCTTGGACCTAAGACCTTACCGAATTGATAAATAAACGTATTTATTTTAACTATAAAATATTTTCTTATTCATTGATATTTGCGCTAAGAATATTAATATTTTATGGCTGTGGTTAGAATTACTATCATAATTTAGGCAACGGTCGTGAGTTTGATCCCTAACTGTTAACATGTTTGTGTTATATAAAACACGTATCAACCCTCGGGCGCTCATAATATCTATAAAAACTTATCGTCGTCTAATTTGGAAAAAAATATTTCGGATACAAAGAAATTAAAAAAGTGTATGATTATATCTTATAATATTTTTTATAAATGATTAATAATCTGTGTTCCATCACATTTACATGCCGTAGTCACAGAGAGTCGACATCAGTAAAGCTTCTATACATAAATTAATTATCAAACATCTTGTACATGAAGTAATATTTGAGTTAAAATAAATCAACATTGTTTTTATACATATTAATGGAATGTTTGCCATGTTTTCAAAGCATTTAACAAATTTTATAATAATTTTATTAATATACAAATTTTACAGGATTTAAAATCATTTTTGGACAATGCCCACGAAGGTGTTATTTATTGGAGTTTTGGGTCCATGTCACGCATTGAAACTATTCCGAGTGAAAAGCTTGCGCAAATATTCAGCGTTATTTCTGAATTATCTCAAATGGTTCTCGTAAGGATGAACCGGCAAATGCTTGCACGCAACCTAACGGTTCCTGACAATGTTTACACTATGAACTGGATACCTCAATATAAAACTTTATGTAAGTAATATTTCTCTATTTTTTTAAACATTTTTTTTAAAGTGTTATTCCACACTCAGGAAAGAAAAATACTTATTTAGAAAACGTATAAAAATTTGACCGCAGCGGGACTTGAACCTGGGACCTGATCGGTTTCCAGGAGGCGCGGGTTCGAGTCCCGCTGCGTTCAAATTTTTATACGTTTTCTAAATAAGTAATAATATTTCTCTAGTTTGCTAACGTATGTAAAATTATCTTTTTTTATAGTTATAGCGACTGTACATTCTTTAACTAGTTAGCTTATATCTTAGCTTTACCTAAGTACCTTGTATCTTATCATTAGCAGGCGACCTCACGATATTGACAGTAAATTGGGTGGATGTTCCACGAGTTGAAACTGCAACTTTGTGAGTCGGCGTGTGGTTTTTGCTCCTTGATTGCCATCTGGAACCTTCTTATTTGTTCTTCGTAGTAGAATATGTAATAGTGGCTCCTTTCTCCAAGTAGTCTACCATAATAATCGTTCAACGTCAAAAAAGGACTGCTTGCTAAGCTTGAAACTTTTAATCTTTTCGGCGTCAGTTTCTTGGATCTTTTCCATGTCGATTGTTATTTAGTTTTGGGATAAAATTGGTAGATCCTGTATCGCTCATGGTAATAACACCTTCATGGGCATTGTCCAAAAATATGTATTTTGCACGTTGCCAAAAAATATCCTGGTCTGTTGTAACTTTTCGAGATTTGCTCTTGAAATCTCGCCTCGTTTTTTCTTTTGCACGTTGATATTTGATACCTCATGCATACCAGGCACTCTTCGATCTGCCTATACAATTTTTTCACCTCTTTTCACGTTATCTTCAGTGAGGGGTTTGAATGGACCGATGGAAGATGAGAGTTCCCCAATGTTTCCATCAAGTCGCTGTGTTTGTCCTAGTAGATATTGTCCTCAAACAGAGGTATTTGTTGACTGCTCTGATTTAGTTTTGTACATTTGATGTTCACTCTTCGGCACTTCCTAAGAAGAATCGTGGCCTATTTAGGTAATTTTTTCCTGGACTAGTCGATATCCAAGGAAGTAAAGATATTTTTTATTTTTGTGTGCACTAGAAATAATTGGTTATCATTACTTTTGGATCACTCTACTTATATTAAATGTACCTATGGATATCGAATGCAATGTTTTTGTTTACAAAAAAGTGGTCATGGCGCAGAATATACCAAGAAACGACTATTGTCTTAAGGATTTATAAAATTTGTGATAAAAAAAATACTTGTCTTTTATAAAAATTTCATCGCCTACCAATAGTAAAATTTTAGTGTTTACCATGTCAGCCTATACATTACTTATGAAACAAATTGAATGTTTACAGGTCACCCCAATGTTAAATTATTTATTTCACACGGAGGTTTGTTGGGGACTCAAGAGGCCGTGGCGTGTGGAGTACCCACCCTAATGGTGCCCTTGTACGCCGACCAAGCCTTAAACGCACGCGCTATGAGTGATCGCAACGTCGCAAGGATAATTTCTTTAAAGGATGCAACAACTCAATCTTGGAGGGAAGCTTTTCACGACTTACTAACAAATAATAGGTAAAGATATTTTTATTCCTAAAAGTTGAAAAGGTCATATGAGTCATATATATAAAAAAAATGATTCAATTGTTAACAAATAAATAAAACTTAATTATATGATAACCTTATTCAAGCAAAAAAAAGAGAAAGTATTGTTTTTTTTAAGATAAAATGTTGTTTCACAGTTATCTTTGTGAAACAGACTTAATTATGTGGTGATAACTTATTTGACATTTAATAAAAATGAAAGTTACTTACTATATAAATTGTATTCTGCAGGTATAGAGAGAATGCTCTTAAATTAAAAGATATTTTTCTCGATCGACCAATGCCACCTTTGGACACTGGAGTGTACTGGATAGAATATGTATTAAGGCATAAAGGAGCTACCCACATGAGATCACCAGCTCTAGACTTAACATATACACAATATCTCCTACTTGATTTAGGAGCACTCAGTATAGCTATCACATCATTGACCATATATATACTTCACAAACTTTTTAGATACCTTTGCACTCGGTATATTCGATGGTGGCCCAAAGAAATTGTTTTAGAAAAAAGTTTATTCAGAATAAATATTAGTCTATTTCATTGTTTTTTATGGATATATAAAGTCAAAACAAAACTAATGTGACAAACAAAAGTTTGTGTGCAATTTAATGTTTAATTTTAAATGTATTAGTTGTTCTGTAAATAGTATGTAAGATATTTATTATTCTCCTTTGTGACATGTTGAATAATGTTAGGTTATAGAATGGTTTAAGTTGTGTCAGAAATATAAGTAATATAAATGACAATGTTTAATGTGTACATACATATTATGTACATCATAGCTCCCAAACATTGTATACTGTGAGACCTAAAGAAGTGTTCAAATTTGATAATTAAATATTTTTTGTTATTTAAATGTTTATTATTTAAAATAGATTGCTACTCTAAACATATTCAAAATAATTAATATATAGTCTCTTTGCACTAATCTCAGAAAATACTATTTTGAATAAAAAAAACATTTTGTTTTGGATAGTTCATTTATAGAAAGGCTATATTTTATTCCATTAATCTTTTTTTTTAGCTTCAAGCTGTATCCCGCACATAGCAGGGTAATAATCGTGAAAATCAAAGAACTTATTATGGCAGGGTAGGCAGAGAGAACCTGTGGACCTAGTGTTAAGACACTTCTGTACCTCTAGATGAGTGGCAAAATTCAACGTCACACTAAAAATTTGATTCTAAGTGGGAATCATACACATATTCATCATGTTTACAGTTGCACACTTGCGTTCCTTGTGTAAGGGAGTGGGGAACAGAGTCAGTTTCTCAACACTAGGGTCCATTCTGCATACCATACTAAATACAAGATAAATACAGCATAAAACTAAAAAAAAGAAAAAATATGTATATATTTAAAGCAAAACTTGAAGAACTTACCAATACAGGACAGGATCTCCAAAATCCATGTCAAATCTGAAATGTGAGAATGCTTGCATCTTGTCATTCTTGTCTTTGGCAATAAGGTACCATGCGGAATCATCTGTCATCTCTTCAATTTTGCGCTCTCTGTTCCATCCCCAAACACAAGTTTCATATCTACAAATAAATAGATTTATTTATTATAAATAGATTTATTTATTTGTTTACTTAATTAGCTTCACACAGAGAGGGAACCTAGTGTTAGGACACTCCGTTCTGCACTTTCTACCAAAGTCTGGAGGCACTGTGTGTTGAGTGGCAGAACTCAACGCTGTGCTTAGCCTCAACACCAGATTAAAGAAACCCACAACCATTCGGTTTTACATTAATACTTTGTGCCACTGTGCCACGACTGGATTTGTTTACTGTTACATATAAACCTTAACCCTAATACAATAGCCGATACCGGCTTACATAATGTATATTACTATTTATAATGTCAGACTACAAAAATCTAATGAAACATAACTCTGTATTAGTTTTACTGCATGGCGGTTGAATTACTCGGGTTCTTGTTCTCTTACTTTGTACAGTATCTTCATCCAAATGTTTTACATAATGTGAAACATTTGGATTCTGCCATTTTATTATTTTGAGTTCATTCCTTATTAGTGATGAGAAGACAATGACATAATGATATCTACATTGAATTCTTTAATTTTATTTACTACAACAGCTTCTTTTTCTGCCTGGCATCCTAACACAAATTAAATTAGACTGTATCCCATACATAACAACAGTGTCAACTCTGTTTCAGTTCACTCTCAATTTTCAAGATATTATATGTTGAGTTAAATTATAAAATAATTCTTTTCCCTGGAATCTAATCTTCAACTGTAGAAGTGTTAATATATTAGAGCACAATATTTTCTCAATAATTTAATAATAAGTTATCTTCTTTTTGTTTTGTGAATAAAAGCCAAATTCACCATTATGCAGTATGGTTTTATAAATACTTACAATTTTTTCATATTTCTCTCTGTTAGATCTATAGCCCATTGTAAAACATTCTTATCCAATTCTGTGACCTTTTGTATATACATATCTATTTCTAAATCTTTATTCCTATACACTAAAAGTTCTTTACACATAGGAGCCAAATCTTTCAATTTGTTTGCTGAAGTAACAAATGACATTCCGTCTGCTATACGATGTTGTTCTAATTTTCTTGCTTGGCGTTTTTCTTTACTTTTATTTGCCGACGCTACTGTTTTTTTCTATAACAATGAAATTGTAAATGTTAGAATTGTTTACTTACTGTAGTATCTACTTTTTTTCAATTTGTCATTGTAAACAAACATTAATTTATTATATTAATACTTACTCCCATTTTGTATTATTAAATATATTTGTTGATTAAAATTAATGTAATTGAGTTGAAAATAAACCAGTCTTAAACGTAAATAAATAACCGGCGGGAAACTAGATGCCACCTTTAGAAATAGAAATAGGTTAGTTATTCTTATTTATGCCACAATAAATAAAGCGCGTAATATTTAGAATTTTCTTATTGGTTTACAAATAATAGATTGGAAATACGACCAATAGCAGGGCGAATTGACTGACATGCATTTTGAACATTACGTAAAGAAAAACACTGTATAGTTTTTAAGTAGGAATTGACATATAGTTAGCGTTCAGAAATACTATTGGTACGTTTATGTTAAATAAAATTTTATAATACTTTTTATGAAAATTAAATTAACAAAATGCAATAAATAGCCATATATAAACAATAAAATCAAAAATTGAGGCCAGTCATGGCGCAGCGGCACAGATTGTGACTGCAAAATTGACTGGTTGTGGGTTCCATCCCCACTCGAGGACATTAAATATTTATTTAAATTTATATTTTCATTTCTTCGCTTTGATGTCGAGGCAAAGCGCGGCGTTTAGTTCCGCCACTCAATGCCTCTAGATATTAGAAAATGGGGAATGGAGTATCTTAACACTAGGTTCCCTCTTCTTATCCTGCTGTGTGCGGGATACAGCGTGAAGCTACTTAAAATCATATCATTAGAAACATACTGTTTTTGGACGGAACGCCCGGGAAACTTAAAATAAAAAAATGTTAAAAAATATATACAATTCGTGTTATGGATTTAAATTTTATTACATATTTTTCAAAATACATATTAAATTAGTAGACTACTTTTATACCCTATTTTGCCTTTACCTTTTCAAAAACAGAAATTGCCGTGCATTTTTATTATATCGTATGTTTCTAATATAATCATTATTAGAATTGCGCAGACGTTTTGGCGCATTTCCAATTTTATGCTTGTCACATTTTTCTTGGAGAGAGATATAGGTAGCTATTAGATAAGAAAAGAGAGTTGTTTATCATTTATTTTGTGATAATTAATTTTTAAAAATATGAAGCGCGTAGAGCTATCGCAAACTGGTGACTTAATGCCTACGCTAGGATTAGGAACATGGCAGGTTAGTTTTTCAAGAACATGTTTTGCCACGAAAGTTTTGAATGTTTTCTTAGCTGATTCATATTTTAGGCTTCACCAGAAGTGATAGAATCTATAGTATACAAAGCTCTGGACTTAGGATACAGACATATTGACACAGCCTTTAATTATAACAATGAAGAAGCTATTGGTAATGCAATTAAGAAATGGATAAATGATGGTAAAGGTACAAGAAAAGATTTATTTATTACCACAAAGGCAAGTAATTTAATTTAACATATTTTTGTTCATTTCACGTTTTAATCTCCAAAAAAAATACCTGAGCAATATTGCCAAATAGGCAACAATTTATTTTTAGTGTGCTGGTTGTGTTTTAAATGACGTGATGGTTTATCTTATTTAAAACCAATATAATCCAAATCATTAAATGAAATAAAAAATCATCAATAAATTCTACACATTTGTATAATAAATTTGAATTAAACTATCTAAGATTTTGTTGTGGTCGAAGGTTGCATTGTTATAGACTCTATAACGACTCGTGATATTTTCATTTCCCCATTCCTATGAGGCAAAGCGCAGCGTTTTGTTACGCCACACTACCCTCTCAAGAACGGAGTGTCTTGACACTAGTTTTTCTCTGATTTTCTCGCTATTATATGATATGAAGCAGAATAACCAGAAGCAGAATAAATGTGTGAAACTGAAAATAATAATTTCGAAATTGACAGTAGGTAATTTTTTTACCGCAATTCTTTTTTAATTATATTTTTTATTGAAATACCACCTTTTTTAGCTCCCTCACGTTGGTAACCGAGCGTCCGATGTAAAGAAGTTTTTAAATCTTCAATTAAAACGGTTGCAAACGGATTATGCGGACTTGTATTTAATCCATGTACCTTTTGGCTTTCATTGTGACACTGAGACTCTTACGCCGGTGGTTAAGGACTCGGGGGAATATGATTTGGATATGGAAACAGATCATATTAGCACATGGAAGGTCGTTAGATTTCGTTATTCTATTATAGCATGTTTCAGTTCAAGGTTAGGCCGTCGTGGTGCAGAGGAACAAGGCTGTGACTGTAACGCGACCATTATGGGTTCGATCACCACTCGGTGTAATGAATTATTATTTATTAATATTTTCATTTCGTCGCTCTGGCACTAAGGAGAAATTCGGCGGAAAGTGGGAAACGGAGTGTCTTAACACTAGGTCTTACTCCCTCTGCCTACCCTGCTATATGCGGGATACAATATGAAGCTGTGTGTTTTAATATTTTTCATTTCAAGCTAGTCGAGATCATAACGCTATATAAAATACAACATTTACATTAAATAACTGCCATAAAAATAATTTTAATTTCGACGCCCTAGCAGCGTCCTTCTAGATCCCGACGACCCAGTTATCATAGTTAGCTCTCAACGTCCCACTACATAGGCAGGAGTCACTCCTCAATCTCAAGACACTGCGACTAGGTCCTACGGTCTAAGGGAAGTTCAGAACGAAGGGCGGGTCTCAGTTCGGTCTCGATTCGATCTTATATTTTTGTTTCAGAAATATTCTTATATGCATGGTTGGACCAAAATTTGATAGGTACAATGGTATTACTGATATCATTGTTTCTTGTTTCTCATATAAGAATATTTTTAACAGATTGAGATCAGACTGAAAACTAACCATGACTGGCACTATGGTGTAAATCCTCCCTGAGATCTTATTACAGTACGGTCGACCAGTCGTGGCCGTGGTAGTTAAGCTTTTTGAGGTTTGCTCATTGTTCATTCGGAAGGAAAATAATCAAAAGTAAGAAGAAAATCCTAAAATCAAACTGTGCCGCCATCTACAGCAAACTTCAGATTCATCGACTGTACTGTATGTTATGAGTGATAAGCGCCCGCAGAATATTTTCTTGTGATTTTTGATCTTCTTATCAACCGACAAGTTATGCTCGCATTTCTTCAGAGTCGAGATGCATTAAATTTTTACATTACATTTTCATGTCTTAAAATAAAATACCCCGCAGTTCACTATCTATTATAGCATCAAATAAAAATATAAATAATTTAATAATAAAACATAACATAAATATATATGATTAATATATGAGTATACATAAATATATGTCTATAACAAAAAACAGGTAATGGAAGAATGTCAAAAAGCCGGACAGATCCGCAACTTGGGCTTGTCTAACTTTAACGAGGAGCAAATAGCGAAAATTATCAAATCCGCTACCACCGTGCCTCAGGTATTGCAAGTCGAGCTCCACGCGTACTTCCAACAAGTCGAACTGAGAAAGTTTTGTACCGAAAATGATATAATAGTAACTGCCTACGCGCCACTCGGCAGCCCCGGCGCTAAAGATCATTTTGTTAACAAATATAATTATAGGTACGTACTTTATTATGTTTATTATAATTTATAAGTAAACATTGAATTAATAAAAAAAAATATCCCAAAAAAAAATCAGCTTCACGGTGTATCCTGCACACAGCAGGGTAGGCAGAGGGAACCTAGTGTTAAGACACTCCGTTCCCCACTTTTTGCCGAATTCTGGAGGCACTGCGTGTTGAGTGGCAGAACTCAACGCCGCGCTTAACCTCGACACCAGAGCGAAGAAATGGAAATATAAATTTAAGTAAATATTTCATCGCCTCGAGTGGGGATCGAACCCACAACCAGTCGGTTTTACAGTCACATCTTGTGCCGCTGCGCCACGACTGGCCTCATTGAATTAATTTAGTAATATTTCATTTAAGGCCATCCATAAATTATTTCACACGAAATTCATACATTTTTTACTTCTCCCTCGTCCTTGTCACTAACTTTAATAAGACCGGGGGTTTCTAACTAGTATACATAAAATACTATGCAATTGATATTATTACCTATATAAGATCAAACAGCAGTTTTAAATTATTTTTGTATATTTTGAAATGTTATGTTACCAAATTTTGGATCTCTTTTTTCTTCTCTCTAAGGTGTGACGTAATTTATCGACTACCATGGGCGTATTTGGGGATATCTTCCTCCCAGGGAATCTCCCAGGGGATTCTTAGTTTTAGTTTTGCACTGATTTCTTTATGTAAATGTTGTTTTAAAATATTTCAGGCTTAATTTTTTGATAGAATTTTTTTGGTAACATTCTGTAACGGGCACTGTCCCCGCTCCTCCCTCCCATTGGTACGCCCATATAGATGCCCATTCTATCTTATCTTATTATTTTATTACTGAACTCTATGCTGTTTTGACTCTTGATTATCTTGAAAATGCCATAACGATAGTGTATTTGTGATTATTAAATTTGAGATTATATTGTTTGTTTTTCAGCCCGGATGCATTTCCAGACTTATTGGGACATCCGGAAGTAAATGAGATAGCTAAAAACCACAATAAGACTCCTGCGCAGGTTTTGTTACGCTATTTAGTGGAACAAAAAATAGTGGTGATACCCAAAAGCACTAGTGAGAATAGATTAAAGGTAAAGAGTTTATTTTTTAATTGGTCTTGTTAGCACATTGTCTAAAAACTTGGGAACCAACTAATTTGCATTCTACATAAATATACAGATAATAAAAAAAAATGTTGTAATTTATTTTAAACTAACATTCTTTTTTTTTTCAGTGAGATATTCTGTCGCCAACGCACTGTCCAATATTCGAGACATTACGTGTAGAATGGCGGAACACAATAGCGAGCATTGCCTTCTTACCAGAGAGATTAAATGAAAATAATGAAATCCCCGAGTGGGAAAGGAACCCACAGTCGTTCCATTTACAGTTACCGCTGGTGTGCCACTGCGTATAGTATAATGTAAATTAAATTTAATCAGCTTCACGCTGTATCCCGCACACAGCAGGGTAGGCAGAGGGAACCTAGTGTTAAGACACTCCGTTCCCCACTTTCTGCCGAATTCTGGAGGCATTGCGTGTTGAGTGGCAGAACTCAACGCCGCGCTTAACCTCGACACCAGAGCGAAGAAATGGAAATATAAATTTAAGTAGTTTTAGTATAATGTAATTAGTATTTTTTTTGTATTGTTTTTTTTTTAGGAAAATGCTGACATATATGATTTTGAACTTGCTCCTACAGAGTTCAATAGATTACAAAAAATGGATAGAGGCGAAGACGGACGGATTTTCAACTTTTTGTTCTGGAAAGGAGTGGAAAATCATCCTGAATATCCTTTTAAGCATATAGCTTCCCCCAATTAGTTTATTACATTAATATATATTTAAAATATATTATTTGTTGCAAACTATCCTTACATTGTTCTCATATATTTTTCACTGCCACCGTGCACATGTTATTTTAAAAAAACTATTAAGGCAGTTTAAATTCTAGTCAAACGCTACCTCTTATGTTATATATATATATTTTTTATATTACATACCTATTAACATATAAATTATATTATTTTATTTATTCATTTATTCGTCTTTGCAATTATTTTTGCATATAAAACTGTTAATAACGGTGTAATCTTGATGCAAAGGAAGTCATTTGATATTGTCATGTTTCTAGTTAAATAAACTACGAATTCTAGGGTTAAAACGCATGTGATAAAAAAAAACGTTAGTAGCTTCCACGTATAACGTAATAAGATTTTCAAAAAATCTACCAATAATAGTTTTGAGCTAACTCTAGTAAAAAAGACTGAGGACGGCATTCAGTTCCGCCACTCAACATCCAATGTCTCTAAAATTGAACGCGGCGTGGCGAACGAAGTGTCTCAGCACTAAGTTCTCTATACCTAAAAAGAATTGAAGTATATTGTAGTAAATTAGAAATATATCCACACTTTTAGTCGTTACTTCATTAAGGGCTTAAGGCTCTTAATATTAAACGCTTAGTAAACCATTCCTATGACTCAAAAAGCAAATGTGATAGTCATCATTATTTTTTCATGATTGTAGTTGAATATAATAAATAAAAACATAAAACAGCCATTTGTTTCATTTTATTTCCTTGAAAATACATTATTATTTGTCATAAAGTTGTTATTAACAGAATTCTTTACGTTTTTTTTTAAAAAGGAAAGAATTAAATATTATTTAGAAAAAAAATATTTTGTAAGTTTTTTTTTTTGGTGGCAATGTTTTGACAAAATCGAATTGAATGATAACAAAACTTAATATTCATGAAAAGGATGATAAATAGACTTGCAGGCATCATTTTTTAAATCATATTTATCTCTGCAGTTGTTTAAAAAATAACAAGTTTGGATTGAGCAGAAGAACATATTTATTCATACTAATATAAACTAATACTAGTCACTAAGGATCCGAAGGTGAACATCTCAAAAAAGAAATATGACCGAGCCTCTAGGTACCTTAGGTGACAAATATCCAGAACAAAGTCGCATATCGCTAAAATCGGTGAGAAGCTTAAAGACTACCGAAACTTCTCAGTTTTGGGCACTCTCAAAGGCTGCACTTGGCAACTTTAGTCAGTCAGTAGTAGTAGAAATGACATCTTGGTCCATACAGCAAAAGAGAAAGCCGGTCTCCTGGGCGCTTTCTTTGGCTCAAATTTGACTATGGATTACCTGCCAACAACGCCGCCGACCAACCCGCGGTGCCAATCTCAATGCCTGAAGTAAAGTTCAGAAGAAACGCTGTTAGGCGAGTTTTGTCTTCGTTTGCACATCCACAAGTCGAGTGGACCGGATGGCATCTCTCTTTTAGTTCTCCGTTTCTGTGCTCCTGAGCTAACTCTTACTCAGTCGGCGTAGTCGCAGACTCGTGGAAGAGCGTTCTTATTCACCCTCTCAATAGTCATGGAGAACATCATAAATAGCCAGTTTTTGGTTTATTTGAAGGTTCACCGATTGATCAATGACCGTCAATATGGCTTCATGGTCGTATAACCGCTGATCTTCTCGGTTACTAACCTAACCTACTGCTGGGATACGCTATTTGAAAGGCTTTCGATCGAATGTAGCACGGGGCTTCGCGGAAATTTATGCTAGTGGATCGCCATCTTTATCACTGGGCACACTATACACACTGTTGACGGTTTCTGCCCCAAAGTGCGAAGAAACTGGAGGTCATCGGCAGAACGAGACAGTATTTCACGCCACAACATCGATTAACCCTGTATAGGGCCCAGGTTCGGCCTCATTTAGAGTACTGCTCTCACCTGGGCTGGTGCACCCCAGTACCAGCTCGAGCCATTTGATCGCATACAACGTAGAGCCTTTAAAATCGTGGGAGGCCCAATGATCTGTAAGAGGCTTGACGCTTTGCGTAGAGACGTCTCGTCGCTGTGCGTTCTCTACCGCATATACCATTGGTGTTGTTAATCAGAAAATGTGAGTGTGTTATTAATCAGAAAACAGAAAAAATGTTGTATGCAAGTCAACTTATCATTTTATTCACGCATAGTATAGACATAGACACTAATTAACATGTTAAAAATTAGACGAGAAAATTCTAGAAACTTCTAAGAAAGTCTATAGAGCATTTTCCTTTGCAAGCGATGTTGTAGCTCGCCTCGCCTTATCATTGTATGTATGACTTTGAGTATTGCCCTCTCAGGATATTTCTGTTTTAGGAAGTCTTGTATGATGGTCTGTTCTGATACTTGAGAGCCGACAGCGAACCTGCGCTTCAATTGCTTCTCTACACGAGACAGCATCTCGTGATCCTCCTCAGTGGTGAATCCTTCTGCTCCTATAGAATTAAAACACACGATCAGTTTAATTTGTAATTCATTAATAATATCTAATTAAATGTAGTTAACAAATGGTGACTATAAAGTGTATGTATGTAGTTAACAAATGGTCGTTTCTATTTAATTTGTTTAAGTAATGGTCCAACATCCGTGCAAGCCTTTACACTATTCTATATCTTATGCTGTACATGATAGTGCACAAGAAGTGTGGTGTTATTGCTGCTAAAGATGTCAACAATTTGTTTGTTAAGTATCAAAAAAGATTATGTTAGGTTTTTTAAAGCTTTACGCTACTTATTTTTAAAATTTTATAGTGTTATTCCACACTTAGAAAAGAAAAATCCTTATTCAGAAAATGTACAAAAATTTTAACGAACGTAGCGGGACTCGAACCCGCACCTCCTGGAAGCCAACCATTTTCTTTGGGTAGCGGAAATTTGTACAAATCTCTCTACAGAGATGCTAACAACAAAAATAAGTTGTAACAAGCGTATAAACATTTCGAATTAGCTTGATGAGAACGTATGGTTTATTTATTGGTCAGAGAGCCTGGTCGGTTCACAGGTGGCGCGGGTTCGAGTTCTACCAGGTACGTTCAAATTTTTATATGTTTTCTAAATAAGTATTTTACGCTACTTCTTGCATATAGTAGGTAGAAGGGACCTAGTGTTAAGATACTCTGTTTCCATTGCGTGCTATGTAGCAAAATTCGACGCAGCGTTTAGTCAATCTTATTACCAGAGTATCCATTCCCCCGAATTAGAATAGTCCATTCCCCCGGATAGGAATCGAACTCACAACCGCCGCGTTAATATTGCCAGATGCTGTGCCATTGTGTGACGACGGCCCTCTATAAGTGTATAATTTTAAGTGAACATAAAAATGATGAATTACTAACCAGCCAAACTTCCGGTCATGGCGGCGTCCAGTGTAGACACTTGGAACAAGCGCAGCGCTTCAGTGACATGCGCTTCCGTTGCAAACGGCTGCAGTTGCATCTTTGCCAATGATTCAGATATACGGATAATTGCTTCTAGTTGTCTGTAAAGTTTAAAAATATATTGACTTTGTAATGGTCGTCTTTCTAGTTTTACTTATTTAGAAAACGTATAAAAATTTGAACGTAGCGGGACTCGAACTCGCCCCCCCTGGAAACCGACTAAGTTCGGTTCGAGTCCCGCTACGTTCAAATTTTTATACGTTTTCTAAATAAGTATTTTTCTTTCCTAAGTATGGAATAACACTTTAAAAATGTAAAAAAAATATAGTTTTAGTTTGTTATCCATGCTATATACGCCTTTCACGTATAAAATGATAACAAATCTAATAGAAAAAGGAATATCAGACTCCAAACTAAAACGAACCAGTAGTGTGGACTGATCCAGCTCTATCAATATAGAATTATAGACGACGATTTAAAAATACGCAGATGTTAAATTAAAAAAAAAACAATAAAAAGAACAGACAAAAGCACGGTCGAAAAACGACCGCGCAGCATTAATATCCACCAAAACAAAATTTTTATATAATACATACAAAAAATATATATACATAAGATTTTGTCTTAGATTTTTCACTTACATTCCATACAATTTACTGTAAACGGGTATGCCTACATTTGAGCTACTAGTTTTATTAATTGTAATGGTTTTAATTTGTTAATTTCTACTATTTAAAAAAAATCTCGTTGTTAATTGACTTACAGAAAAAGCAGATCTAAAGTTAATGACGATAGGAAGCTGTTATGCATGTTTGTTCCTTGGTGAGTGTAAACAAGTACTAACAGCAGATTTCTCAAAAATGATTACAACCAATATGTGTTTTGCAGCGAGGCGTTCTGTGGCGGCTCAGTAGTAGTGCCAGGAAGAAGAGTTCACCTGAGATGCCACGTCCAAATATGTAGATTTCCTAGCATTATGAATTACTCAAATCGATTTATTTCTCTCAGTTATAGAGACGCCAGACTTCATGCACGGCTAGTGCCTCACCAGAGTTCGAGTTTCCTGTGGGCGTTGCATTATTAAGTAATTTTTTTTCTGGTATAGATAAGGTGAACAAGCGGGTACGGTATTGGTCTCCTAATGATAAGTGATCAACGCCGCCCAAGTCCCCGTGCACCACGAGAGCAGCTATAGGTGGAGATAGATGTGCTTTTTGAAGGAACCCAAGTCGTATCGACTTGGAAACATTGCCGCAGGTAAGCCATTCCACAGTAGTGGAGTGCCACATATCCAGATGGTGTGTATGGTATGGCTTACCTGACCGTGATGGGTATGGGCAGGCGCTTGTCGGCCTGCCTCTCCTGCAGGGAGGCGCCGGAGCGCATGAGCACGTAGCGCGCGGCGAGGCGCTCGGCGGCGGCGGCGGACAGGCGCGGGCCGCAGCGCGCCTTGCAGTACGCCGCGTAGCGCCGCACCAGCGCCAGCGGCAGCTCCCCCGCCGTGTCGCGCTCCGGCATCGAGCCGCCCATGTGCACTGATATTATGTGTTTTGCTAATGTCTGTCAATTATGCACATGAACGTTATTTTAACATTGGAATATATCACTTATAATTTTTGGTTAGATGATAAAAAAATATATAAAGATTACTCTCGTGATCTAAGCACTTTATCATTCTAAAGACATCATACATACATTTAATTTTTTTCAGATTCACACTGTATTCTGCCTATAGCAAGGTAGGCAAAGAGAACCTATTGTTAAGACACTCCATTCCCCACTTTCCATCGAATTTTTAAAGGCATTGCGTATTGAGTGGTAGAACTCAACGTCGGACTTTTGCCTTGGTGCAAGACCGAAGAAATCAAATATTAATAAATAATGAGGCCGGTCGTGGCGCAGCGGCACGAGATGTGACTGCAAAACCGACTGGTTGTGGGTTCGATCCCCACTCGAGGAGATGAAATATTTACTTAAATTTATATTTCCATTTCTTCGCTCTGGTGTCGAGGTTAAGCGCGGCGTTGAGTTCTGCCACTCAACACGCAATGCCTCCAGAGTTCGGCAGAAAGTGGGGAACGGAGTGTCTTAACACTAGGTTCCCTCTGCCTACCCTGCTGTGTGCGGGATATAGCGTGAAGCTAATTTAATTTTTTTAATTTTTAATTTTAATAAATAATAATTCATTCTTCCAAATGGTGATTGAATCCACGCAGACCAAGGGTGTGACTGTAGCTGTCTTGTTACAATCACAACCTTGTGCTTCTGCGCCACGATGGCCTCGATCCAAACATAAAAGCCAATAGCCCAAATTCCAACCAATTAAAAAAAAAATTGCAATATTATCATATACACTTTTTTTTATTGATATAACTTTTTTATTTATAAATGATTGAAATAAAACAAATATTTAATGTGGGGAAGGGAAATTTTCCAAAATACAATAATGAAGATTGCATTTAAATAGGTTAAGCCGTTTTTGAGATTAGCATAAACAAACAAACAGACAATAAACAGAAACACAGACCACTAGACGCAACTGGTAACTACACAATATCAGTATAAGTGTACCGTTGAATTCCACAACTCGATGTATCATATGAGGCCAGTTGTGGCACAGGTGTACAAAGTGTGACTGTAAAACCGACTGGTTGTGGGTTCGATTCCCACTCGAGGAGATGAAATATTTACTTAAATTTATATTTCCATTTCTTCGCTCTGGTGCCGAGGCAAAGCGCGGCGTTGAGTTCTGCCACTCAACACGCAATGCCTCCAGAATTCAGCAGAAAGTAGGGAACTTAGTGTCTTAACACTAAGTTCCCTCTGCTTACCCTGCTGTGTGCGGGATACAGCGTGAAGCTGATTTGATACGCAATATCAAGAAAATAGAGAAATAGTGTCTTAAAACTATGTACCCTCGGCCGACTCTTCTGTATACGGGATACATATGTATTAAACTAACAAAAAAAACAAAAAAGTGTTAGCAATAAATAACTCACAATATCTCTATTTTGATCGTGTTCATCTTTCACAATAAAGATCATGTCAAATCTTGAGAGGATAGTGGGCATGAAGTCGATGTTGTCCTCCGCCTTGGTGTCGTCCCACCTTCCAAAGACTGAGTTGGCGGCGGCTAACACGGAACAGCGTGAGTTCAATGTTGTTGTTATTCCAGCCTATAAAAAATCGAATATAATGGTTATGATATTTTATTATAATGGGGCCGTTGTGGCGCTATAATCGCGACGATTGTAGGTTCGATCAGTCAGATTCGGTAGTGAGTTCCGCAACTCAACACGCAATATCTAGAACAGGGGTTCCCAAACTTTTCTTGGTCAAGGACCACTTTTATATCATTCTTGGTAGCAGGGACCACTATGCATGTAAGTATAATAAAAATTAACTGTGATAAACATACAGAAACTTTGCCTCACCATCCCCAGTCATAAAATTAAATCGTTCGCGGACCATTTTTAGGCTTCTGATGAACACTGGTTGGGAACCAGTGATCTAGAAAGTTAAAACGGGAATGTCTTAGCACTAGGTTCCCCGTGCCTACCTTGCTATGTATGAGATATAGAGCAAAGCTGATGAAATAAAAATATATCGTTTAAATATTTAAATATAAAGTACAAATACGACATTAACGCACCAAGTGAGTAGAATAAAGTATTTTGGTCTACCTTAGCAATGGATATGGTCTGTTGCTCCATAGCCTCGTGTATAGCGACCCGGTCGTCCTCCCTCATCTTGTCGAACTCGTCGATGCACACCACGCCGCCGTCAGCTAGGACCATCGCGCCGCCCTCCATTACGAAGTTGCGCTGTAGTTTATAATACATAATTACAATTATTTTATTAACTAAAGGCTGTCATGGTGCAGCGTCCGACTAAACGAAGAGTCTTACCTTAGAGCTTTAATCAGGAACGAAGTGTCTTGACACTAAGTTCTCCCAGGTTCTCTCTGACTGCTTAGTGCGTGATGCAGCATGAAGATAAAAAACATATTTTGGGAATTGGGTTACTGGCATTATAGTCATTGTAAGCTCCATTTTTTTTATAAACGTGGCCGTTATGAGTTTCATTTGGAATAAATAATTTTCATTTCCTTGTTCTGAATGAATGGGACAGTTACTACCGTCACACACGAAATGTTTCGAAAATTCGGCGAAAAATAAAGATTAGAGTGTCTTAACACTAAGTTACCTCTGCTTACCCTGATACATATGGAATACACTGTGAAAGATAAAAAGATGAACGTATACAAGTAACATATACTTACACTGCCCGGGTCTCTAATAACGGACGCAGTGAGACCAGCTGCACTGGATCCCTTTCCCGAAGTGTACACTCCAACTGGAGCAACTTTCTCCACAAACTTCAGGAGCTGTGACTTGGCTGTACCAGGATCTCCTAGCAGCAGGATATTGATATCTCCTCTCCGTGTCAGACCATCTGGTAAACGTTTTCTTGACCCTAGTTGTAAAATATTTTATTTTAATATTATTAAAATATTACTCCATATTAGTCAGTCGGGAGGCCAGTCGTGGCGCAGGGACACAAAGTGTGACCCTAAAATCAACTGGTTGTAGGGAATCGAACCCACTCGAGGAAATGAAATATTTATTTAAATTTATATTTTAATTTATTCACTTTTGTGTCGAGGCAAGACGCGGCGTTGAGTTTCGCCACTCAACACGCAGTGCGTCCCGAATACGGCAAAAAGTGGGAAATGGAGTGTCTTAACATTAGGTTCCCTCTGCCTACCTATTGCTGCCTTTTTATTTTTACTCCATATTAAGGATAGAAAAATATTTAAAAAAAAATAAAAATATTTATGCAGACGAACTTGACTTTCTTGGATATGAACTAACAATATTGAATATAAAAAAAATCATTACTCATACATTCTCTACGTCAAATGATTATTCTTAGCAATAATATTTGGGTAAAAAATAATAATAACACATACAAACCTCCAAACAACAAACACGCAATGGCTTTCTTCATATCAACGGCACCAAACACACTAGGTGCTATAGATTTCGACAGCCTCTCGTAAATATCTGGTGATGCCGCAAGTCTCCTGAACTGTTCCTCCTCGTCGGACGTGAAAGGGCTCAGCCCACCCGTGACTCCTTCATCAGCCGTCAGTCCTACTGCTCGGAGGTATGAGGAACGGACACCTACGGAACCTTTGTCACGGTTGTCCCTCTGTTAAGTGATTTTTCATTGGATAAATATAGTACCGTTTTCTTCTTTATTTATGTATGTATTTACATTTTACAGTTTAAACTTAACTTCACATAGATAGAGTGTAAGGGAATGTAGTGTTAAGATACTTAGTTCCGCATGCACACAAGCGAGTACACAAGCGAGCACTCAAGAGAACGGAGTGTCTTAACACTAGGTTTCCCCTGAACACCCTCATAGATGCCGTACACAGTGTTAAGCCTAAAAAAATGAATTACTTACCCCAGCCTTAGCAATTTTCTTAATAGAGTATATGCCCAACACTGTAACTCTTGCTCCAGGGGCCACTCTCTCGCAGAGCATGCGTTCACAGTACACCGTGAGATGTCTTGGCATTTCTCCTTGAGGTATATTTTCTGGTGCTTCTTGTAGTTTTAGAACCTTGTGTTTTACATACACAAAAATAAAATATTAATGTATGTAATATTTTTAAAGTGTTATTACTTGACGTCGGATTTTATGCATTTGCATATGGAAATGCATATGATTCTATTTTAGTAGCATATTTTGGTACCTTTTCATTGATAGTGCTTATTTCAGTTGTTAAGTGTACGTATATATGTGTTAGGCGTATTGTATAATGTCTAACACATATACACGTATCTATTGAAATTATATTCAGTTTTGTTTAAAAAATCGCAGTCTCGAAGGTATAAAGAAAATGGATGATTTATCTAAGACATTGGACAAATTCTGCGTGAAGAGAGAGAATTTACGAGTAACAGTAGTTGACTTCGTCTAGTTATTATACATTTAAGGTCGGTATTTATAAACTGCTCTTAACTCAGATCAATACATTTTTTTTTAAATATCTAAAAATTTTAATGTAGTCAGTAATCTTAAAAAGCAAATTTTTATTATATTTAAAAAAAAACAAAGATTAATATAGACAGTTTCATAAACACAACAGTAAAGCTTGTTAATTTTTATATGTATTTATTTTTATTGAACTGTACCTGATAGTCTATGCATTTGCATTTGTCTGGTACAATGAAATATGGATCAAGAGGACATTTAGGCCTTCCAGCTTGTTCTCTGAAATAAAGTTTTAAGAGTAAGTAATAAAAATTTGCTTACACACAATTGAACTTGTTAATTTGAAGCAAATAAAAATCATTTAACATTCAATTGTAATTCAATTGTACTTCCAATTTATACCTTATGTTACTAATTATAGCATTTATTTTTATTTGAAAGTTCTCATTTCATGGTATAAATATTCTGCATATCTGATATAACAGTTCCGTTTTGTTTTGAAGTATGGAGCCAATTATAACTAAAAACTCTATAGTTAAAACTTACGTGTTGCATTTTCTTGGCATCACATAACCCTCCAAGCCAGGCTTAACTGGTAAATTGGGAATGACATTACGGCAAGATCTGCATTGAATTGATATCTTTGTGGCTTTTGCTTTGATGCCTGATGCTGATATTACAATTCCTGGTATCTTCACTAGTCTTGATACAGTTTCAGACTATTAAATAACAGTAATAATTTTATAAGCTATGTTTACATAAAATATACTACAGTACAGTACAGTACTTACTAATATATGACACTTGGATAGATCAAAACATTCAATAATCCTTTGAATATAGCTCTCAGAAATAGGCAAGAAAAAAGCCTTTTAAGCAAGGATAAGTTTTTATACAACAAAAATTTTTTTTGCAGCCAGACAGAATTTTTGAGACGGATGGAGTGTTGGGTGGTGGAGCTTTTTGCCTCAATACTAGAGCGAAGAAATGACAATAATAATAAATAATAGTTCATTCCCCTGAGCAAGCACCATATTCACAACTACTGCATTTCATACACAACCTCATGCCACTGTACAATGACAGCCTCACATTAAAATTAAATTAAGGGTTATTTTAAAGCCATGTAATTAATCAATAGTGAGATATGGTACTGTAATAAACACTCCTGTAGGATTGTATTAGTGAGATTTTAATGTATATGCAAAAAAAAAAACATTACAAGGTATGTCTTTACCTTAAGTTCTCTCAAATTAGAGGCATGAGCATCTGATAATAGGAGCACTTGTATATCTTCTACCTTTTCCTCACCTTCAGGTCTTGGAGCAGTTAGTTCATCTGCTAACTGGAAGAAGGTAGTAAAAATAATTATAATACATGTTGTTATGATACATGTTGTTATGATACAATATAGAACTTATTCTATATTTTTTCATATTGCTGACTTTTTATTTTTTAAGTTTTACACAGTATCTTGTAGACAGGTGAGGTGAATGCGAGAGGTACCTAGAGTGGTTTAAATAAGCACATTATTAAGTTCTAAAATCGATTGCATCACAATCAATTGATGCATTAAGACCCTGGCACCGATTGAAGTAATTTATTTCTGCTTCCTTCTAATAAGCAGTAAACATATTCTACATATAGGATAAGCAGAGAAAAAATAAAAGGATGAAGATAAAATAATCAATACATATATAATCAATCAATAAAAGATTAAGCAAACATAGTATACGTTTTACTTACATCCTTGGCAGCTTCTTCCAATATAGGTAAATGTTCAGCAGGTTTCTTGTAAAGTTTTTCAGCTAAAACTTCATCAAAACTTGAAAGATCCTCAATATGTATTTCTACCCAGTACTGACGTAAATTATAGTTCCGTTTTAGAGCATCCCTTAAAATTATAAATACCTTAATATGCTTAGTCAATTTATTTTATTTGTATATTATTATTTAACAATATTAAGAACTGTTGTATATTATATTAATATAATAATATAAGACTCACCTATATTTATAGTTAAAGTTTCCGGTATGAAACTGCCTTATAAACTCTTTAAACTTTTTCTTAACTGCTTGAAGGTTAATTTGATCTTGAGATTCATTTTCTTCCACGCCAAAATTGTCCGAAAAAAACACACCGGGATCGTCAAATCCTTCCATACTTAGGTTATAAAATAAGCTAAAATAGCTTTAATATTTCTTATTTCAACTTCAAAATTAATTTAAATTTGGGAATGAAAGCGTTTACAAATACTGTATGGTATGGGTTCTTTGATTATGGCGTTTCGAAAAAAAAATACTGTTGTGAAAACTTCACTTGTTTGGCGCGAAAAGTGCCAAATTGACATTTTAATTATTATTGCAGTAGTTGCCATATTTTAATACCTATTCATTTAGCACGCAGTAGTTGCCATATTTAGATCCTACAAACATGAAAATAATACGGTATGTAGCTTAGTCTTTTCTGAGTATTTAATTATAATATTTTAATTGAAAGAAAGTGATTTCTTAAATGTTAACCATAATACGCAATGACTAGTACTAGTCAAACGCAAAAGTAAACTGTAAGTTTACAATACTTTAACTTATACAATTATAACATTTTATATTACGCGAACGACTGAATATAAAGGAAAAAGTATAAATTATTGTTTAATTCCTTACAAATATAAAAATTCTGTAAACCAATAAAAACAATTCAAATTTAAACATCGAAAGAAGTTGCTATGCAACATAATAACATAAAAATCATAAAAATGAAAGTATTATCTAATGCAAGATAATTAATTATACCAATGCAAGAAAAACAAATAATATTTTTATTATAAAAATCTTTAATTATGAGAAAGTAATATATTAATTTTAATTTATTATAACCGAAAAGTTGATAAAAAATGGGTGATGTAAGTATCAAGGAAACTTAACAAATACAATTTCTATTTTATATAGATAATTTAATTATTTAATCGTTGATCAAGTACATTTTTTTATTTACATCAACTATTTGATGTAAATCGAAAAAAATATATTATCCTTACTTAAGCTGGAAAATATACATATTTTTGTAGAAAGAAGATGTTGATACGCGCTTAGAGTTTATGAGTGAATATATTTTGAAGTCCCTCAAACAAAAAATTGAGAAATGGACCAAGTTTATTACAGGAGATGAAAGGGTAATTGTTACAATTTTTTTATCTTTATCGAGTTTAAGTAACCATATTTGCGTATAGATGCTGATTCATGATTGCGTATGTTTCAAAATTCTAAAATTTAAAAAATAGATAAATAATAAAATACTGATTAACTGGTTATGATATTTATGTCATTATATAAAAAATAATAGCTGTATTTTTCAATTCAAAAACGGCTGGACCTGTTTGATAGATTTTTTATACATTTCAATAAGTTCCTAGATGGCTTGTAAATATAATTAGACTGTATAGGAAACACTGTATTTGCTGCATATCGTAATAGAACATCTAAACTATTGAGAATCAGGAAATAACACATCTACAACATTTATTACGCACGATGAGCGTACTTTGATGCTTAATCACTAAAGAATTACTAATAGAGTTTTAATAGACCGACTAAGCTATAAAAGATGAATATTACAGCTTTACAAAATATACAAAAAACGAAAGTTAGGAATATCGGAAGTAGGGTTCTAATAGATCAGTTAAACTATAAGAAGATTTAACTGTACTTTAATCTGATTAGTATTTTTTGTCATTGTTTAAAATAATCACTTCATTATTTGCGATGACAAGCAGCTATATTCCTTTAAAGCACTGGTTCCCAAACAGTGGTCCGCGCCTAAATATGATCCGCGAATGATTTTAATTTTATGACTGGGGTTGGTGAGGCGAAGTTTCTATTTGATTATCACAGTTAATTTTTATTATACCTACATGCATATTGGTCCCTGCTACTAAGAATGATATAAAAGTGGTCCTTGATCAACAAAAGGTTGGGAACCCCTGCTCTAAATGATATTTTTAAGTTAAATTTTATTATTCTATGCCAATATAGTAATTCGCAAAACTTAACTATCTTATGTATATTTTTTCAGCATATTTTATTCAGATTTTTTGATATGCCGAAATATGATCTCATTGTATTTCGTATGAACACAGCGGGACTGTTAACATGTGCTACAGAGTTTCCCCCTATCAGTAGGGGAAAAATGATTTACTTCCTGCGAAATTTCCATGAAAAGATAAAACAAACTAATTTTCGTAAGGTGTAGTATGTTTTTTGCTCAATATTTATGATATTTTCCATCCGATTAGCACCCTTTGCGAGGGTCTAGTTAATCGACGTCAAGAATCATAGTAGACTGACATAGTAAATATCGGCTTCAATACGAATCAGGTTTTTTTGCCACTTTGATAACTAATTACATAATTTATAATTTTTTGCACATATCAATTTAAGGTGGAATTTGTAACCTTATTATTATACAGATTATCAGAGGCCGGTCGTGGCGCAGCGGCACGAGGTGTGACTGCAAAACCGACTGGTTGTGGGTTCGATCCCCACTCGAGGAGATGAAATATTTACTTAAATTTATATTTCCATTTCTTCGCTCTGGTGAGGCGAGGTTAAGCGCGGCGTTGAGTTCTGCCACTGAACACGCAGTGCCTCCAGAATTCGGCAGAAAGTGGGGAACGGAGTGTCTTAACACTAGGTTCCCTCTGCCTACCCTGCTGTGTGCGGGATACAGCGTGAAGCTAATTTAATTTATTTATTTATTATTATACAGTTAAGAATATTTCTGTGTGAGCGAGTTGTGGAGCAGTCAGCGTTTAACTGTAAATGCGATCGTTGTGAGTTCTATTCTTAATCGGGGGAATGAATTATTTTCATTTCGTTGCTCTGGTTGTAACCAGACAATTGAGTTTTGCCACTCTGCACGCAATGTCTTGAAAATCGAACGGAAAGTGGGGAACGGAATATGTATTTAGACTACGTTCCATCGATACAGCGTGAAGCTAAAAAGAAGAAAAAAATATTTTGATATACATTTATTTTCTATTTCTTTATTATCCCACCAGTGTTGTTAATTTTAACCTAACCTGATATGTTGTAGGCTCTTACTATTGGCGAAATGTCTGGAAATGTCCTTATGGATCTGAGCGTAATGGCCGATGAGGTAATCGGTCCTTTGCTCTGTAATCCAGAGAATCAAAAAGGATGGCCCAAAATTGTGAAGAATGATATGAAGAGACATGTGAATGAATTGAGAAATTTAATGCATCAGGTGAGGTCCGACATATTTAAGAAAAATATGTTTAAAATTAAAAAAAATTGTAATTAATTATGATATTGTATAGTTAAAAGGAGAAATGTCGAGTCAAGTAATGCTTGCGATGCCTGAGGGAGTAGAAAATATATTCCACGCTGAAGCCAGATTGAAGGAAAGGTATATTTTATTGCACTTATATAGATTGTATTTTAATTTTCTTTTTTTTAAAAATGCATTACGATAATTTTAGCGATTCTGAAGACGTTGATTTATTTTTAAAAACAAACATCGAGGGAGCTATAATCAAATGGGCGCAACAAGTTCACGATCTCATACAAGAAGATTCGTACATAGGTGAGATATCATTTAGGAAATCAATAATTTGGAAGAAATGAAACTAATCTATGATTTTTAATTCACTATTTAATAATGATAAAAATATTATTTTAGGTCTAATAATAATAGTATTTTAGGTATTTTTCAAACAAATATTTTTCAATAACATTCCAAATCGTAATGCAAGGGCACTTCTCATCTTGGTCTTGTATATCTTTATTTTCCTTCTTCAGCATTCAAAAGAACCAAGTTTCCATTACCCAACGCGGATATAGAGTTCTACGCGCATAGATTGCGTAATTTAGAAGGGATATACTCTCAGCTGCGGGACCCGCGGGTGAAGCGTATGGCGCACTACTTGGAGGCGACTCGTAGCGTCTACCTCGCGTGCTTCAAATCCATGCTTACTAATGTTGTAGCTGGTGAGATTTTTGTAACTCCTTAGAAATTTCATTAGGATTTTTGTTTAAATGTAAATGACTAGAGTATGAGTTAAAACAAATGACAATTTGTAAGTGCCAAAGAGTACTCTTATTTAATATGAAAGGATGTTTCACCACGAACCAATAGTTTAGTACCATAGATTGTTCTTATATATTACCTACAGGTACATATAGGTAATCGCGTCATTGAGCATCATGGGAGGTCCGACTAAGCATGAGGAATGTGGGTTCAATGTCCCTCGAGGAATAGAATAAATTATGTATATTCTATATTCTATGTTATCTATTAATACTATTATTAATTAATTGTTAATTGTGATTTTCACACATACAAATATTTAATTGTTAATATTTAAATTTTGCAATTAAAATTTTTCCAACTTTGCTCTAGTTTTGTTTCCAAATTTCAATAAATGAATTAATAGAATATTTTACTTCACTTTCAGCTATTGTGGAGTGTAGAGATATTTATGTATACCAAAAGCCCTTGATACCTCATTTTGAGACCTTCGAAGGTACAGATTTTTCTGATGCGAAATCTCTCATAAGACCGATGTTTCATTGTATCGGAATGCTGTGGGGTAATTCACGATATTTTTGTAACGTGGAAAAATTGATCCGTAAGTCGGATAATTACTTAAATTTTTTACACACATATACTCGTAAATAAATTTAATTCATACGAATTAAATTTCGCAAATAAGTTCTGCTTTGTGATTTGTTTTGTGTGATTATTTGTAAATAGTTAAGATTTGCACCATATACTATACCTACTAATATGCCATGTCTCTGGTAAGCGCGGCGTTAAGTTCCGCTTTCAACACGCAAAGAATAGAAAATTGAGAGAAAAGTAGGAAATGGCGTATCTTAACGCAAGATTTCCTCTACTTAGCGGAGTTATGCATATGCGGGATATAGCGAGAAGCCTCAAAAAATAGTAATTATTTATACTTAGGTATTTCAAATTTTTATCTATACTGTTTGTATAATAATAATTAGTTAAAAATATAATATGCTTTCAGCACTATTACGTGAAGTCTGTAACTTAGTGATTCAGCAATGCACCATTTCTATCGACCCCTCGGCGATATTTCAAGGTGACGCCGATGAACAGTTGTTGAAACTTAGGAAGGCTATGGGCATTTTGAATCATTTCATGTAAGTTTTGAATTAATTCAAGTGGACTTATTTGCTGAAGTCTTTTTCATTCAGTGAAAATTTAAAAGTGAAATTTGTTTTAATTTTTGTATAATTTTGGAATTGTATGGAATTGTCAGCGCTCCTTTTACGGGAACAGCATATATGGTAAAAGATTTTAAACTCATACCTAAAGAAATTAATCAAGATACCTCAACAGTTTAGACGTAGGTTTTTTTTTCATTTCACGCTGTATATCCATACCTTTATTTCGTGTGACGCAGTTACGCACAGATACCAATAACGTAAATACATACTACTAGAAAAAAACTACTAAAGGTTAAGCAACTTTGCCGCCAATACCCACGACTCGATTTCGGAATGAGGCATATGCGGCAGTTTCCCTTTGATAAGTTTATGTCTGCGTGCGTCGTTCTTGAAAAATGGCGTTTTATATTACAACAATAATTTTATTATTTATTTTGTTTGAAAAAAACACTTTTTCATTATTGGGATTTTTTAAAATTGTATTAGGCTTTTATAGAGTAGTTAAAACTATGATTTCATTAAAAGTGGTGCTGACACAGGGTGGAAACCCTGTATAAAAATAAATAATCTAAAAAATATTTTATAATATCAAGCACAAATATTATTATACTTTGTCAAAATGAGAATAATCCTTTAAATTGAAAAGATAGTTACCATAGTTAGTAGGTACTATTAGATTTTTTTGAAAAGAAAAAGAGACCGAAGGACTACGTTCTTAAGAAGTTGTAGTAATCTTTACTTCAGTATAGTATATTACTAGACTATTTCGTACAGTACCTACCTAATTTTGTATTACATTTTTCAACAACTTTAGAGGCGCTTTTTATGTTACTACTACTACTACAATGCCTTTCTATAACGTGTATTTCTATAACGCAAATTTATACAAAGTTGCTCCTAGCATGTATTTTTAATAAATAAATATATTCCCATTAAATTTTCAAAATATAAATATAATACTTATTTAGAAAACGTATAAAAATTTGAACGTAGCGGGACTCGAACCCGTGCCTCCTGGAAACCGACCAGGCGCTCTGACCACTAAGCCATACGTTCTCATCGACCTACGTTGAAATTTTTATACGCTTGTTACAACTTATTTGTGTTGTTAGCATCTCTATAGGGAGATTTTTACAAATTTCCGCTACCCAAAGATAAATACTAAGAATTATCGTTTGGCAAGAGAGAATACTATTTATTAAATATTTTAAACATTTTTAAAGTGTTAATCTACACTTAGGAAAGAAAAATACTTATTTAGAAAACGTATCTCTACAGAGATGCTAACAACATAAATAAGTTATAACAAGCGTATAAAAATTTCGACGTAGCTTGATGAGAACGTATGGTTTAGTGGTCAGAGCGCCTGGTCGGTTTCCAGGAGGCGCGGGTTCCAGTCCCGCTACGTTCAAATTTTTATACGTTTTCTAAATAAGTATTTTTCTTTCCTAAGTGTGGATTAACACTTTAAAAATGTTTAAAATATAAATATAATAGTCATGAAATGTTTTTGTCTTAGAGAAACATATGAAATGAACCGTGACAAAGTGCACACGTTTTTCCCCGGTGGTGTGATGCCGGTGCACTGGTCTTTCGACTTTGACAGAGTTTTCATGCGTTTTAATACATATATGAAGAGACTCAGAATGATTGAAGAGATCGTTGAAGCTACTGTTGAAATATTGAAATTGGAAAAAGTGGAATTTTCTGGGCTGAGGGGGAAGATACTGAGTACGGAATGTATAAAGGTAAGGATCATAAATTAATATAAAATAAATTAACATTTTACGTTGGATGTTTGATTAAATTAGGTTAAGAGAATGTTCCATTTATACTTTCACGAGATTTTTAGTACGAGGGATTCTGTATGAGCATTTATTTAATTATTAAAAAGGAATAAAACTAATATTCAGATATTTTTAAAATCTTTTATTCAAGTTCTCTCGCGGGTATTTTAAAATGATACTAAATTATTTTAAAAAATACAGGTTTTAGACGAATATACGATAATATATCAACATCTTGGAAATATTACGTACGATCCAGCGGATCCTGAAGATCCAAAATTTTTTGCCGACTACGATAAACATATGGGCGTGCTAGAGGATGTTGATCGACGACTTGCTTCATTATTCTCACAAGGCCTTGACGAATGCAACGATTTGGAACATTTCTATAAGGTATTGTTGGAATGACATTATGTAGAGTAAGTATACATGGTGTAACGCGATCGACGGATCAACGTTTGTCTTTGGGTAGAGGACTAGGTCAAGATATACCATGTAGAATAATCTCAACCTAGCTCAATAGACATTATTCTGCATAAATACCGGTAGTTTTTAAAATTACATCTGCAAGAAAATCACAAGTATTTTTTTTAAGTTTTTAATAAAATTTATCTTATTGAGATCTTACCGACTACTGAGCTAGGTTGAGAAAAAAAAACACGAGCGCAGACTCAACGATCGGACTGCATTTGCGAATTTTCTGCAATAATCCGAGTTTCGGAAAAATCAAATATCTGCTGAACCACTGAAAGTCGGGGAATATACGTGGGGATGAAATGGATAGGTGCTGAGGTCTCTACCCATAGACAACCATTGATACGTTGATCGCGTTACACCTGTATATAGAATTTCATTATTCGAATCTCATTCGATCCCATCCAGAATAAATATTTATTCTGAATGGATCCTCAACCAGTGCTGGCACTCACAAGGCGTGATGTGTCCTATTTTAAATTTTTATCAATTCCATTTCTTATAAAATGAATACCCTTCATTCTACCGCAAAAGTTACTATAAATTTAATACCATCGAAAGAGGACTAAATTTGGGCTCATGACAAATGCTTCCAAAATCAATCAATTTTAGTCAATTTTAGTTAGTTAGTAAATAAATAACTTTTGCCTATCACATTATTTTCTTAATTTTAAATTATGTATTATTATCGTTTTTGTCCCAATATCCGAATAAGACTTAAAAAACTTATATTTTCAGTTTTTCCAAATAGTTGGAGATTTATATCACCGACCTATAATACAAAACGAATTAAAACCAAAAGTAGCGAAACTGCTAGATTTTATGCATTCAAATTTGGATTCCGTTAAAGCAATATTTGATGAAGAAATAGCGGTAAGTGAACTTTAGATATAAGAAAAATAAATGAATTCAACTATATTCAAATATATTTTTTTTATATAAAAAGTAAAGAGTAGGATAGAGAAAAATACCTGCACATTGCGGGATAATAACTTAGTTCTCTTTTTTCTGGTCAATTTTCAAGACATTGCGTGTTGAGTGGTGGTGGTTTCATACGCGAAAAAATGAAAATAATTCATTCCCTCAGGTAGAAACGAACCCACACTGCTTTTTTGTGAATCTAAATTCTAGTGTGTGTGTGTTAAACACCGTATTAAAACTATCTGTTTTTTTAAAACGAAATGTAAATTAATATGTAGAAATGGAACCCAAAAGGAGCAGAAAGGCCGATGGTAGATCCGTACCTGCCTCCAATGAGTGGCATAATTTGGTGGGTTCATAAATTGAGACGAAGAATTCAGGCTCCTATGGAAGACTTTATTTTGTTTGAGGATCCGTAAGCATTTTATTATTATATTAATATGCATACTCTCTCGAAGGCTTAGACATAATGCATACGTATTCCGCATACAGCAGAGTAGGCAGAGGGAACCTGAGTATTAAGACATTTGTTTTTCCATTTTCCGCGTAATCTTCAAGGCTTTGCGTCTTGGGTGGTCGACCTCAACGCCGCGCTTTACCTTGTTACTACAGCGAAGATATTAAAATATTAATAAATAATAATTCATTTCCCCGAGTGGGAATCGAATCCACAACATTGACACGTTTGTGCCACACCGCCACGACGGCTTCACTCTTTTATTTACTAAATTAAAATAAAATTATTGACTTCTAAATTCATGGAATTAACAACCTGACTATGCTCTCTCTGCACAAAACCTGCAAATTTGAATTTGAAAAATCCGGAAAATTTTACCAATGGATTGCGTCAGTTTATTAGAATTATTTATGGGTTACCATATGATCGCTGTGTTACTAAAGGCTCGAAACTTAAACTGTATGTATTTGAAATTCTTAGAATAACTGAATGTGAGAATGCATTATATCTAAAACAAAAACATAACGAGATGCTCACTTATTTGAACCAACTTGAAGACAGGCAATTTAAACAGTGGTGTGCAACCGTGCCTGGTATTTGTAAAATGCACTTGGCCAAAAGTCTCATTTACAGAGACCCGCCATTTGTAAGGAATAACTTTAGTCCTGAAGTAAGTATATTTTCTCTAAAAAATAAGTAGGGGGAGTCCGGGACACTTGCCCAGGGAGGAGACTTGCTCCACTTCGATTAAATCATTTAAAATTTAGTGGCATCTAGTTCGTCTATAAGTATCTATAAGTTCATTCAATGCTCGACACATACGCGACGCCATATTGGCTGCTATTACGCCGGTTTATCAGTGAGCGAAACAAACATGATTTTGATGGTTTCAAGTAAAAAAAGAAGATTTTTTATGTTTTATCATTCCTTCGAGAAATCTAAAGGTATGCAATCATTTTCTAATCATTTAGGTTACTGAATTAATATAGTTTTTGGATTGTATTATAATTTAATATTAGAATTTCACATTTTTCCATAAGCTCGTAGTAAAGTGAAGAAGGTTAGGTTAGGGAGACTTGAACCATGATGGGTGTGGGACACATGCTCATATTACTTTCAGGTACTTTGCCGTTTCTATACAAAGATGGGTACTAACCGCAGAAAAGTCACCAAACAAAAATTAGAAGATGCTATTCGAGAAGTGAAATCTGGTAAAATCTTTAAGAAAAACTACGGTAAAATATGACATCGACAGAACTTTTTTACGCCGATACATTAAAAATACGGTGATAAGTAGATAAGCGTTTGACCATAAGAGTAGATACAAAGCTTCTCATATTTTTAACATAGCAGAAGAAAAAAATTAGTAGAATATTTATTGACACAGATGAATTATTAAGCAATGAAATTAGCTTTCGAATATGCTTTGGCAAACAATAAAAAAAAAGATAGTTGAGCACAAAATAATGCAGCTGTAAAAGAATAATTCCGAGGGTTTGGTTTCTAATATAATTCTAATTCCTTTAGTTTGTTATCATCATATAAAATTATACAAGTCTTTTTAAATTTATATTTCTTTACGTGTTACTAGGATAACTGTTAAAAAAAAGTTTATTATAGCTTTAAAAGTCGAAAAGGGCAAATATATTAATAAATAATTTAATTTAAATGTTAGATATGAGAAATATTAAAGACTGATTGTTATTGATATTATTAACGGAGATGCTTATTTAGTGTGTAATTTGTTTTTCTTATCATTATATTTTGTAAAAAATATTTTTTTGTAGAAAAAATGCTTTATTAGAAAGTTTTTATGTTTAACGTTGTTTATTAATACAGCTACATTTATGACACACTATACAATAATATATTTTTCATATTGTAATAAAAATATTCAACATTTACAACATATTTGTCATTGTTTTCCCTTTACAAATACATATGGTCAAGTCTCCCTACCACTATGCTCAAATCTCCCATGGGTTGGGGACATTTGACCCATTTACAAAAAAAAAAAAAATTATCTAGAGCCCAAATTAATGGGATAAAAGTTACTTTGATTATATAAATATATCCCTATTTACCTTTACCTTGTATACTTTAATGAGCTGTCTAATTTTAATGTAGTAGTTTCATTTTATGCCAGTTACAGTAGAAGAGGGTTCATCTCTCCCGGACTTCCCCTATAATTTATTTTACTAATCTTTTTTATACAAAGATTATAAACGTAATTATGTTCAGTTGGTGATGTTGTTACGTGAAATTCGATATTTGAAATATTTGGAAAAGCAAGGTATTCCACAAGATGGGTTAGAGTTGTATGCGAGGAATGAAAAATTACAGGTTTGTGTGTGTTTTGGTCTTTATTCTTTATTTTTATTTTTGTGTGTTATAATTTAAATTATTCTTTTGTAAATTTAATATACCCTCATAAAAGTAGACGATTTAGCACTGTTTTCTATTTGTAGTATGATATGAATCGCTTGAACCGCGCTATTGCTTGGTACAACGCTATCCGAGAAGGTAGCCATGAAACCGAAGTGGCACTCATAGAAAAGGAAATATCTGCTATTGACCATCTCCTCGGAAGAGGAGTCGAGGAACTTACGTGGAATGATGATTGTAAATATATTTATATAATGATAATATTTATTATTTTACCGATTGATTTCTGGCTTACACGCATTTCTTTAAACTGTACAGTAATATTTTTCAATTTTGAACTATTATTTCGCACTTCCGAAAGAAAAATAAGTACTTTTTATAAAACGAATAAATGTTTTATTTTATTTGTGGAAAATATTAAATTGATTGTTATCTCTGGAAGCACAATATAAATGTCTCATTGAACGATAGTTCTAAATATTACCGATGTCGATGAATATTATAATTAGTAAGTAGCCTTCTCTTTATGGCCAAGTTTACGTGTTTCTAGTTACGGAATGGATGGCTGAAGTGTATGCAGCAATAAATACTTTACAAGAGCGAGTTTTAACAGCGCAGAATAACGTGAAACGAGGCTTGTCTAACATAGCTGCTTGGGGAGACAAGCCGCTGCACAATCGCAAGGTGAATCCTGAGAAGCTTGAATTGCTTGCAGTTAATGAAAGGAAATCAAGACTGATGGTCAGGTGGGTTTTAAATTGTTACGTCAAAAATTTATAATTTAAAAAGAAACGTATACCTAGTACCTACATTTTATTTTTTTATCTTCTCATTGTATACCGTATATGCAGAGGGAATCTGTGAACCTAGTGTTAAGACAATACCTTACCACTAAGACATTTTCATTTCCCATTTTACGTCTTATTCTGAGGGATTACGTCGAGAGCTCAACGCTGGGCTTTGTCTCGTTATCAGAGCGTGGAACGACTGGCCTACCACCTACCTAGTACCTACGTAGTTTCTAAATGTTGATGGTAATGCCGTAATTAAAATATTTATTTTTTTTGCAGACGTCATAATATCTTATTAAGCTTCGCTGAATTTCAACAAATATTGAAGGACAACTATAATTTATTCTTCAATATAAAAGAAGAAGAAGAGGTATGTGATGATAGCATTATAAAATATTATACTTTTATATTTATGTATAATAGTTCATATGTAGTGAAAGTATAAATAACAGAACTCAAGGGACTTAATAAAAGTAAATAATAAAAAAATGCATCAATTTTTATGGATACTAACCAAATAAGAATTTAAAAAGTACCAAATTTTATTATTAAAATTAAATATACTAATGCGTATATATAGTATGTAAGTACAATTATATTATATTTTTTAATATTTTTTGAAGTGCAAGGGAAGTGAATCGAATGACTATATGACTAAGGCTTTGCTATATTTATATTATATTTTTTTTAGTCTGATATAGAAGAAGAAGAACTAGAAGATGTAGCTGAATCAACATTGGATGAAGATGAACGACTCGCTCGAGCTAAAAAACTACAGGAAATTATGGAGCAGAGAGAGGCGAAGCGATTGGCTAAAGAAGAGAGGGACAGGGAAAAGGAAGAGATTGCTCAAGCGAAGTTCGAGAGACGAGAAGCTCGACGTCTGAAAAGAGAGGCAAAGGAAGCTGAAAGATTGGAAAGACAAGCGCTTCGTGATGCAGGTATTTTAATATTGTTATTTAAGTGAAGCTATAATTAGAAAAGACTTATTGCTTATGCACAATTCATCTTAGTGAACCAAATCTACTAAATCCTGATAATCTCTTGACATGATATTTTATACAACTTCAAATCCATTATAACTGCATCAATAAAGAACGTTCCCCACGTACCGCCGAAGTTTTTTGACTTCTTTGATTGGTAGATTTGTTACCAAAGCGAGAAAATGGAAATAAGTCATTCCCCAGCTTAAACTCAGCTGCTTTGCCGTTGCGCCACAACTGCCTCGATGGCAATAAATTATGAAATATTTATACTATTGTAACTAAAAAAACATTATTTCAATTACTTTAATTATAGGAGAAGAAGTTGAGTCGCCGGCTGAAGAAGAAGAGGAACTGGATCCCGAAGAGTTAGCAGATATTGAGGAGGAACGTCGTGAATTGGAGGAGGAAGCATTCCGAGCAGCTCGATGGCCGGCCTATGTACTATACGTGGATTCATTGGTAAACGCTAAAAATTAAATGAAAAAACTGCAAATATTACAGTTTTGTAAATAAGTTAGCTTAATATTATAGGTAAGCTATAAATTTTGTGTAATTTTCTAGATTCCAATATTGCTGTACTAAGGGACGTATATTGCAGCTTACAGTACCAACCCTTCAGAATTAATGATTACGTTAAGGGTAGGCAGAGGAAACCTAGTGCTAAAACACTCCGTTCTCGACTTTCCGCCGAATTCTGGAGGCATTGCGTGTTGAGAGGCGGAGTTCAACGCCGCGCTTTGCCTCGACACCAAAGCGTAGAAATGGAAAATAAATTTATCTAAATATTTAATTTACTTTTATAACTCTTTTATAATGCAATTGTTGTAAAAAAAAATAGTTAGTAACAAAACTTTGTTTTGAGAAAATTATCATTTTTGTATAAAGGTTTCTACACAAGTGATGAAAGCTATTCAAGCCAGCGTGAACTTATTTGAAAAGAACACGGATTTGGAGAAGGGACCTAGAGTAGCGTTCCTGGAAGTCGTCGCAGAACTAAGAGACCCAGGTTAGTAAAGGCTATAAAGGGAAGGGCCAGTCGACAAAAGTTTGATATTGTGTGACAAGGCCAAAGATCCAAAATTTCATGACATCATATTTTAAAATATAATATATAAGTAATAAACAAGAGATTTGGGTAGAGAAAAATATATTTTTAAATGCCTATCATTTAACCGGATTTTCGTGTTTAAATATTTAGTATTATACATTTTCGAAGTCCGTCGTTTCGAACACTGCAGTAGTCAATGGTCACGGGTAGTCTGTCAGTGACATTTAAAATGTGTAATTATCGAGAAAATCAAACATCTTATTACAAAAATATCTTATTTAATATTTCTATACAGATATTTATTTTTCTCCATCTTTGGACGTCGACGATGAAGGCGGTTTATATTGGACGTTGAGAGAAATGATGAAGGATATGTTTTTACAAGCGACTATGTTTCCTCGCATCGATCCTATTGTGCCCATACCTACCTACGAAGGTATGCTTTTTAATATATTGCATAAATATTAGAATTAATATTTATGCAATATATAAAAGAGAATTATTTTCATTACAGCAAGTGCTAGTTTAAATAAATAATAAAGATAAATAGTTTCTTTACATATATTTTAATTAACAATTTTGATCAGTAAAATATGTACTCGTATGGCGTTATCTTATCAAAATATTTTATTGTAGATGACATAAAAAAAGAAGATGCAATGATTGATCTGTACCACGACATTCTAAAACGAGTTGACAATAGCATCACAGACGTTGTCCAGTATGCTTCAGTAAGTTTACATAAATATAACAGAATCTTAATTATCTAATTACTTCAAATAGAAATGACTCTGCTATAATTGTGTTGTTATATCGTTTTAGAAATATGAAAAATATGCTCCACTATGGTTAGAAGACAGGCAGGAAGTGTTGGCCAATTTTCTTAAATATGGTCGCGTTATTCCTCCCGAGGAGTTCGATAAGTATCGCTTTGATAATGGTTGCGATCCACCAGAAGTTAAGCCCAAACTTGAACAGTATCAAGAAGAGGTGAATTATATATGCTATTCTACCCTTCTATAAACAAAAAAGCGTTGAGTTTCTTAAGAAATGAATTTACTCATTTTTTTATTTATTTATAAAATCAAAAACACATATTTGGTTGTGTTCGAAGTGTTTATGTTAATTTTAGTATGTTTGTTTGTGAATTTAATATTGCCTGTGCTATATTTCAATTTACCATTAAATCATGTCTTATTTTTTTTATTTTACAGATCGACAAGTTTAATGCTTTATATGCTGAAGTCTGCGCTTTGCCTTCGGAATATTTGTGTAACGGTTGGTTGAAATTGGAATTGAAACGATTAAACCAAGCTATTATGAATATTATTTGCAAATGGAGCAATTTATACAAGCAGAATCTAAAAGATCATGTACAGACAAGGTTTAATATTTTTATATATCTATAAATATGTACAGTACAGTTACACACATTGAAATATATGTGATGTGTGTTCAAAATAAACGGTAATTGTTAAATTTCGCGGGTTTGGAGAGTCCAACTCTAATTTTTTTAAATATGTTTTATACATGCCGCTGAAGTATGATAAAATTTGCTTTTGTACTCAATCGTTGTGGAAATTATTCACGAGGTCTGCAAAGGCTTAGCCAAGCGCTACTTTGAGCGCGCATTCTTGCACGCGAACGCTGTCGTCGTTGGCGTGCGACTACACCCTTAACGTGGAACGCTACCGCAGACACCCGCGAAATGTCTTATTAAATATAGATGACGCCATATTATAATAGCTAATGAACCGCATGTAGGTAGGAAAAACAATATAAATACACGTCACTAATACCTTCATTGACGGCATCGACGATGAAGTCCAGCTTATTCGACGGTTCGACCGCGCGTGTGTAGGATCCAGCGGTTAGGGACCCTTAGCTCTCTTAGATCAGTCTAATTCGTACCCAGTGGCGTGTCTTTGCTTAGAACATAGTCACAAAAACTCTGACTTTGTTTACTTTGTCTGTGGCAGCCGCTAAGGTAAATAAATAAAAAGTAACAAAATGTGTAAAATATTAACAAAGGTCTATGGTGAGTCGGTTTTGAGTAAAATAAAAGTTACGAGTTGTATAAGCGTCTCCAAGTAGCGGCCAATTTGAATTTGATCTTGAACTGAAGACGTTGAAAACGTGGAAGTCGTTGATGATTTTGGCATATCCATTGGCTCATGCCATGGTTTTGGGTATGAAAAGCGTGGCAACAAAATTTGTTCCAAAATTGTTGAATTTTGAACAAAAACATCGACGAACGAAAGTTACTCAGGAGTCACTAAGTGAGAAGTCCTTTATATTTTTAACACACTTCGTATACAGGTAGTTCATCTCTATGATTTTTATAATTATTGACAATTAAATTTGAAATAATTTTAACATTTTAGTCTAAACGATTTGGAAAAATTCATAGCATATGCATCTAAAGAACTATCAGTAGAACTAGAAGAGGATGACTATGAAGGATTATTGAAAGTAATGGGTGTGTTAAACGAAGTCAAGGCCAAGACGGACGCTGGGACTGATCAGATGTTTGAACCCCTTAGAGATATTATTTACGTTCTTAAGGAATATGGTGTTGAGTTCCCAGAAGAGACGTATGAACAGGTAGTGATAATATTTTTATTATTCATATTTAATTGATAATAATCATTTTGCGTGTAAATTAAGGAGAAGATTATATCCATATTCTATGGTAGAAATTACAAAATAAAGATCAGTAATTTTTTGTAAAAAATATTTTTAATAGAAATCCACAATTTTTTTTATAAATAAACTTATGTTGGAACTTTTATACCTGTTAAAATATTTTATTAATTAAAATTAAATATTTTTAATGCGTGTCTTTGGAATTAGAAGTATACACCATCTCATCAATATTCGGTACATACTTTGGTAAGACTATATGTTATTTGCTTAAAAGAATGATAAAATCTTTTTTTTAAATAGATTTTTCGAAATTTATTTTCACTCTATTAGTGGTAAATTATTGCTAGTTTTTCAACTCTCACCACTCTAACGTGTGACTTACTTTATGAATGACTCCAAACAGTAAATATTAGATTTGAATGTTTCTTCCAGTTGGACGTTTTACCGGAAAAATGGCGAAACCTGGTGAAGCAGGCGACGGTAATGAAAAATGAAGTTGCCCCGATGCAAGCAGCGCAGGCTGCACTTATCGCTAAGCGCGTTGCTCTCATAAACTTGCGTATTACCATGTATCGTGACCAGTTCAAGCTGAAAGAGGTTTGTTAATTATTTTTAGTTTCCCATTTTATCAGCAGGATAGGCGAAGAGAACCTAAAATCAGAATTCTCGGAAGAATAAGAAATTGCATGTTCTGTCGTTACACAACGCTATGTTTTTTTCTTGTCAAAGTAAGGAATAAAAAATAATTTCTCATAATGGGGATCAAACCTACAACTATCGCAATTTACATTTTTAATTAGTTTCTTAATTTTGTTTTATATGACTATGACAAATAGATTGTGTGTTAATTTGATTAATGTTTCACAGATATTCCTCGAGAAATGCAAGGAACCGTACAGACAAGTTGACAAAGTTCACAAAGAATTAGAACAGTTTGAAGAAATTGTTGGTAACTTGAAAAAATCATGCGGATTATTTGATATACAACCACCAGATGAAAAGAATTTGAAACAATGTAGGCGGGAATTAAAACTAGCGAAGGTAAAATTTAAATAGCTGAAACTGTTTTTAAGAAAGAAAACTTACATAAAATCTTTTTCTCCATAAAGATTTTTAATTATATTATAATTTTAATATTCTAAGTATTTCCTCTAAATTAATTATCCCTGATGAAGAAAATATTTTAAGCAATTTTTAAGCAGTTGGAACTTCGCAAATATTCAAATAAATCAAAATCTTTAAAAAGGTTATTTGTTATTTTAGCAACTTTGGGATTATTATAATTTGGTAATGGGCACTATAGAGTTTTGGAAAAAATCTCCATGGAAGAAAATAGATGCTGACGGTATGGATCAAGAGTGTAAACGGTTTACGAAGGATTTGAGGCAATTAGATAAAGAAATGAGAGTATGGTAAGGAATTATATTCTGGACAAAATTATTCTATAAAAAATAAGTTTCTAGTTGTACAATAAAGACCAATATTATTAGTATATTTTTTGCTATATGTACATTTCACTTCCAAATTAAGATTATAATGTTAGAAATCGGAAGCAGTTAACATTTTTAAAAACACATATCGTCTATAACTCTATATATTTCTAAATTAATTATAAATCGGAAAGAGATTCTACATAATTGCAACAAGTGATAAGTATCATCCTTACTTACTTCACACTAGTTTCCTTCCAATAAGGGACGTTGTCTACAAGCAGCTGCTCCGATGACTTTTTTTCGAATTCGCTTTATTGCTATTGACCTGAAGCATCTGAAGAGAGTGTACGAGCATTGATGGACGCTCGTGGACGGTTGGCGATCGCAGGGGAATGCCCTACGTGCGCTAATCAGGGCTCCCCCTGACTTGATTTGACTGTTGGGCTTCGTAGCGCCGAGGCGCGGAAGTGCCGTGAGATTGGACAGGCTGCTCCGATTGATACAATTCTATTGCTTTTATAGTCTCTCTCACCTATATCTATTCTCTTTTACACGAATTTGCTAACAATATATATATTTCCAAGACAATATGTTAGAAATGTAATTTATGTAAATATATTTTTTTTAGGGAACCATATATTTCAATAGAAGGCACAATAAAGAACTTGATGACTTCTCTACGCGCTGTCACTGACTTACAAAACCCATCTATTAAAGACAGGCACTGGGTTGAGCTAATGATGGCGACAAAGGTAAGGGTAGTTAGAATACGTACGTTACAATTTACAAAATTATATGTATGTAAGTGTAGCACTAATTAGAAAAAATTTTTTTTTTTTATGTAGAAAGCAGCACACTCATTCATCCCATCCATCGAAACTAAATATGTAGAGACTACACCATTTACATTTAAACGTATTACGCAAAGTTATGTTTCGCTGACCGATATTTTAGATGACTTAAAAAAATTTCATGAAGTAGCACATTTTATAGATGATACATTAGAAAACAGTAACCGAAATAAGTATATGCGAACAACTAATCCGGATTATAAAAAAAAAATTGAATTACAAAATTTTAGAAAAAATAAATTTCAAGAAAACTTATATAAGGAAAATAAATTTGAAACATACAATAGATGTTACACAATGCAAGAAATTCGAGAAAACGGTCTACAGCTGATTCGTCCAAAAGAAAAGTTGCAGAGTAACACACAAAACACTAAAATTATTTTATCGGAATACATTTTGTAAATAATTTTCTTTGTGTCATTCATCTAGATTTTAAGTTGTAAATAATATGAGTAAATATAGTTAATAGTAATGTATATATAATAATATATTAAATATTATACATAAATATAAAATCTACATTGAAATGTAAGTACTACATACAAAATAATTATACTCATAATTTTTATATAACACAATTTAAGTTAGCAATTTTTGAAAGCATATATGTCAATTTTAGGTAAAATTCCACATAGATGATGATACAACATTAGCAGACTTACTAGAACTAAATCTTCATAAGTACGAAGAAGAAGTCAAAACAATCGTAGATAAGTCCGTCAAAGAAGCTGCAATGGAGAAAACGCTCAAGTAAAATATATATTTTATTACTGATACTTTGTCTTGCAGTTCTATTTTTTATTCGTTTAAGTAACATGATGATGACATGATTTTTGTAAATAACTAGCGTTGCGCTGCTTCACCACCAACCAAAATAAATTTGAAAGAATGACGTTACCCAAATATTCAACTGATTTTGTGTCATTTTATTGATTTGTTCTTTTGGAAAAAAATATTGGTCGTACCAACTCCGAAACCTTCATGGGTTCATGCACAACAATTTTCCCAAAGATCATCACATGATCAAATTCATATATAATTCTATAAAAACATACATTTTATATATATAAAGATAATCTCATGTCTACAGGGAACTAGAAGCTACTTGGGCGATTATGGAATTTGAATATTTGGTTCACGATAGAACAGGCATCAAATTACCTAAAGCAAGTGAAGAGCTTGTTGAGACTCTGGAAGATAATCAGGTTTAATTATTTTCCTTCATTTTATATTGAAATTCACCTTTTCAACATATTCTTTTCTCATTTATAACTACTTATCAGAATCAAGTGCAAAACATGATGTCATCGAAATTCATCGGTTACTACGAAGAGGAAGTTACAGCGTGGCAGAAAAAACTTGGTACTGCAGATGCAGTAATTGCGCTCTGGTTCGAGGTTCAACGTAAATGGCAATACTTGGAAAGTATATTTGTGGGGTCGGATGATATACGAGCTCAGCTACCTGAAGACTCGAAGAGATTTGATAATATTGATAAAACATTTAAGGTAAGTCAACTGTTAAAATTTTCGCGATTGATTTCATATTAATCCGTTTTCGTACTTTGCTAGCCTATCTTTTCTTTTATATATTGGGCGTTTCGTTTTATTTTATTACAGGAATTACTTAAAGATATAGGTGCAACACCAAATGTCGTTCAAGCCACTAATAAGCCTGGATTATTAGATAAATTAGAAGAACTTATGGCTGCGTTGAATCTTTGCGAAAAAGCTCTTAATGATTATTTAGAAACCAAACGTTTGGCGTATCCACGATTTTATTTCGTTTCTTCAGCAGATTTACTGGGTAACGTGTTAACGCATTATATATATTTTTTATGTTAAAAATCAAAGATCAAACTGAATCATGTGGCTTTCCAGATATTTTATCTAATGGAAATAATCCTCCTGCGGTGTGCCGGCATCTATCCAAATTATATGATAATTTGGCGGTGTTAGTGTTCGTAAAACCTGGCAGCAAACAAGCTTTTGAGATGATATCCAAGGAAAACGAGGAACATGTGCCATTCAAGGCGCCGTGTTGTGATTGTTCGGGCAAGGTATGGGCATAACACTATATTTTTCAAATAAAATTTCGATAAAACTATATTATATTTTTTTAGGTAGAGTTATGGCTTAACCGTGTAACGGATTGTATGCGTTACACCTTACGAGATATTTTTGAGCATAGTGTGAAGTCTTATGAGGACAAGCCTCGTGATGAATGGGTGTTTGATTGGCCCGCACAGCCCGCTCTAGTTGGCACCCAAATATGGTGGACTACGGAGACTAATCAGGCTTTTGAGAAACTTGAAGAAGGTAACAATAAAAATCGATTGCGAATTATTATAAAAAAAGTTAAAATTAAATTAGCTTCACGCTGTATCCCGCACACAGCAGGGTAGGCAGAGGGAACCTAGTGTTAAGACACTCCGTTCCCCACTTTCTGCCAAATTCTGGAGGCATTGCGTGTTGAGTAGCAGAACTCAACGCCGCGCTTAACCTCGACACCAGAGCGAAGAAATGGAAATATAAATTTAAGTAAATATTTCATCTCCTCGAGTGGGAATCGAACCCACAACCAGTCGGTTTTGCAGTCACATCTCGTGCCGCTGCGCCACGACCGGCCTCATAAATTTTCTTGATGCAATATTAAATATTTATTTATACGACCATATATTTTTATAATAACATGTTCATTTTAAGGGTATGAAAACGCGTTGAAGGATTACCAAAAAAAGCAAATCGCTCAGTTAAATGCCCTGATTGTACTACTTCTGGGTGACCTGACAGTCGGAGATCGCCAGAAGATCATGACTATTTGTACGATCGATGTACATTCAAGAGACGTTGTAGCTAAGCTTATTGTGGCTAAAGTAGAAACCTCTGCCGCCTTTCAATGGCAAAGCCAATTGAGGTGAATGTTTTTTTTTATTTTTAACAATTTTATTTTTACCACTGAGGCCGTCGTGGCCCAGGGGCACAAGGGTGTGACTGTAACGCGACGGTTGTGGGTTCGATCGCCACTCGAGGAAATGAAATATTTACTTAAATTTATATTTCCATTTCTTCGCTCTGGTGTCAAGGCTAAGCGCGGCGTTGAGTTCTGCCACTCAACACGCAATGCCTCCAGAATTCGGCAGAAAGTGGGGAACGGAGTGTCTTAACAGTAGGTTCCCTCTGCCTACCCTGCTGTGTGCGGGATATAGCGTGAAGCTAATTTAATTTTTTTAAATTTTTTCCACAGTTCCTCTAGGTCTTATTTAATTTTTGGAATTTTTACGTCATATTTTATGTATAGCCTTAACCACTAACAATCGAATATTTTTAGACATCGCTGGGATGTAAAATTAAATAATTGTTTCGCCAATATATGTGATGCCCAATTTCTTTATGATTACGAGTATTTGGGCAATACACCTCGTCTTGTGATTACGCCATTGACAGACAGATGCTACATTACTTTGACACAGGTATCTATCATTATTCCTCGATATGATTTTTTAAAATGTAGTAACAAATATTAATTTCTCGAATTAATCGGGGTAGGTAACTGCCCAAAGAAAGCCTGTATCCCGCACATAGCAGGGTAGGCAGAGGGAACATTGGAATATAGTCTTAAGAAACTCTGCTGCTTCCATTAAGGCACTTCGGTTCCCCACTTTCCGCCGAGTTCTGAAGGCATTGCGTGTTGATTGACGTAACTCAACGCCGCATTTTGCCTCGTTACCAGAGCGAGGAAATAAAAATATTAAATATTTCATTTCCTCGAGAAGGAATTGAACCCACCTATCGCGTGCAGTCGCACGCTTTTGCTTACCACCACCACCACGGGCATCTTTTATTAACAAAGATTTATTTGTTTATTTAGAGCCTTCATTTAATAATGGGAGGAGCACCAGCGGGCCCTGCGGGTACCGGCAAGACGGAAACCACTAAGGATCTGGGAAGAGCTCTCGGTATTATGGTTTACGTGTTCAATTGTTCTGAACAAATGGACTATAAGTCGTGCGGCAATATTTACAAAGGTTTGTTAATACATATGTATATGTAAATAATACATTGTTAACCTTGCTTATGTATTTGATTTTTTTAATGTAAATATTTTGCTACAGACTATATATAGAACATTTCGCACAACATATATATAGAAAATCCATTTCGCGCAGTATGCCGCACATAGTAGGATGGGCAGAGGCCACCTAGTGTAAAGATACTCTGTTTCCCACTTTTGCCGCCGAATTTCGGAGGCATTGCGTGTTGAGAGGCGGAACTCAACGCCGCACTTTGCTTGGGCATCAGAGCGAAGAAATGGAAATGTAAATTAAAAAATATATAATGATTAATGAATATATTATATTTTTTGAAAGGTCTTGCACAAACTGGCGCGTGGGGTTGCTTTGACGAATTTAATAGGATTTCAGTCGAAGTATTGTCAGTCGTATCAGTGCAAGTGAAAAGTGTTCTGGATGCTATAAAGGCTAAAAAAAAGAAGTTTGACTTTATGGGTGAATACATCACACTTATTCCGACTATAGGAATGTTTATTACTATGAATCCTGGGTATGCCGGACGCACCGAGTTACCGGAAAATCTCAAAGCGCTATTCAGGTATGCTAGTCAAGTATTATTTCTTATTAATTTCTTTATTTTGAAGTGTTAATAATAGGACGAGATCCCAGTGATAAATCTGAAGGTATCTGTTTTTTAATAAACTTATTGTTAAAAATGTTTTAGAGTAATAAAACTTGATAATATAATATTTTATAATGTTGTAGTGCTTAATAGGATATTGCAGTAAATAGTAATCTGATTAATTAAATTGTTAAGTTTACATTTCATTTTTAAAATCAGACCATATTATAGATAGAATTAAGAAAATTTCGCCAAGTAATAATGTGAAGTACGGATTCTCGAAATACTTAAACACAAAAAACGAGTAGTAAAAATGAATACATATTTTCTTAATTAATTAATAAAAAAAAATAACTGCAACACTTTTCGTTCTTCAATATGTTAAAGAGCCATGATGTAATTAATACCTTAGAAGATCGAGATATTTGTGAATATTTATTTAATCAAATAGTTTATTCGTTTTTAATTGATAATTCAAATGAATATTAGTATTTAGAAAAGAGAAAAAAAAATATTTGTAAAAACAAAAACCCCGACTGCATCAAACTAAAAATGAAATAAATAAGCCCAATAGTTTATTAGGATTAACAGTCGGGACCTCTTTAAATTATACGGGGTTCCTGTTCCTGTTCCTGGTAAAGATTTTATTGATTGAAGAATTATTTATAGGTCCCGACTGTTAATCCTAATAAACTATTGGGCTTATTTATTTCATTTTTAGTTTGATGCAGTCGGGGTTTTTGTTTTTACAAATATTTTTTTATTTTTCATTTTTTTGTTAGAATATATTATGATAATGATAATCACGATATACCTTTTTGAAATCCTGAAATTGACTCTTGGCTCTTGGCTCTTGAATTTGATACCCATATTGTAGTATTCGAAACGAAAACTTTTTTTTTCACTAAGTCCAATGGCGTACCACAGCCGCCATGATTGTTTATTATTAAGGTCATCTATCTAAGAACACTTGGGCTGCTAATACAAATCTAACGATACCTCAAATATGTAAATCCGTTCAGCGGTTCTGGAGATACGAGGTAATAAAGAATATTACATACATACAAGATACGCGCGAAAAACATAACCCTTCCTTAGCAGTCGGGAATAAAATAATATATTTACATTTACTTAAAAATATATATGGCCATTTATAGCGCAAAAAACGCGTATGTCGATACTATAAAGGGAATCAAAATTAATAGGGTACTTCCGGTTGACCTAGAATTATGAAATTTGGTATCTAGCACCTACAGATATTACTACAAGAAAAATCTGAAAAACTGTACTTTTGTGGTTATATCGTAAAAAATAATAGCCTTACTAGGGGACAAAATTGAAATTACAAAGAATATGTAATTCATTTATTTCGCACTCTGCTAGTATAGGTTGGATATGATGTTTAATATATCAATTTTATTCTTCTTACTTAAAATTTGTGTTTTCTTAAACAGGCCTTGCGCTATGGTGGTGCCAGATTTTGAGTTGATCTGCGAAATCATGCTTGTAGCAGAAGGTTTTCAGGATGCACGCTTGTTAGCCCGAAAGTTTATCACATTATATACCCTGTGTAGAGAACTGCTGTCTAAACAAGACCACTATGACTGGGGTTTGAGGGCAATAAAGTCTGTACTTGTCGTTGCTGGTTCTTTAAAGGTGACTTATTATCTGTTATATAAAATATTTCAAAATTATTGATAATAATAATAATTTTAAAATTTTAACGTTTCACATTTTTAGAGAGGTGATCGTCTCCGACCAGAAGATCAAGTGCTAATGAGAGCTCTCCGAGATTTCAATATACCTAAAATAGTAACAGATGATATGCCCGTGTTTATGGGACTTATTGGTGACTTGTTCCCCGCACTCGATGTGCCGCGAAAACGTGATTTAGATTTTGAGAAAAAGCTTTTTGATGGTGCTGTATCTATGAAACTTCAACCAGAGCCTGGTTTCATTTTAAAGGTTAAAATAAAAAATCGGTTAAATGCTAAATATTTCCTTATGACGAACACTCTAAGTAAGCTTGTCTATTTCAGATGGTACAATTGGTAGAGTTATTTGCGGTACGACATTCAGTATTTATCAACGGATTTGCAGGTACTGGCAAATCCATGGTGTGGCAATGTTTACATAGGACCTATCAAATGTTAAAAATGAAACCATATTACAATGATTTGGATCCAAAAGCAGTAACGAATGATGAGCTTTTTGGTATTATAAATCCGGCCACAAGAGAATGGAAAGACGGACTCTTTTCAACTATTATGAGAGATATGGCGAACATGCCGGGTGATGGTCCTAAATGGATCGTGCTCGATGGTGATATTGACCCGATGTGGATTGAAAGCTTGAACACATTGATGGATGATAATAAGGTGATGATAATGATGGATGATAATTTAAATAATTACAAATATTTTGAGTTTCCAAGGGTATAAGTATTATGTAACAAAAATTTTTAAGTATTGATTGGGATCACTCAGGAAATTTATTATTTTTATTCTCTTTTTGCTGTCAACTAGACAAAAAGCAGGGTTCAATCCGGCACTCAACACGCACTTTCTATCGGATTTATCGAAATTTGGGCGGAAAGTGAAGTATTGGAGTGTCTCAGTACTAAATTCCTTTTGCCTATCATACTATATGTAGAATACAGCGATATTTCAAAAAATATTTTTTTGTAGGTACTTACGTTAGCAAGTAATGAGAGAATTGCTTTAACAAAATCTATGAGGCTATTGTTTGAAATAGCAACTTTGCGGACAGCAACACCTGCTACTGTGTCTCGCGCTGGAATTTTATATATCAATCCTCAAGACTTAGGATGGAATCCGTAAGCCATTTATACGTTAAATTTTATATTATTCAACAAATTTGATTATATCGTAAAACTTATAAAACAACAACTTAGTTTAATTTTCTGGAAAGGTTTGTAGCTTCATGGATAGAAACAACACGTGATGATGAATCAGAGAAAGCGATGTTGACGGTATTATTTGATAAGTACATTCCTTCATTATTGGAATCTTGTAAGAAATATAAACGCATCACCCCGTTAAGCGAACTGCAGCAAATACAGTTGACTTGCTATTTATTGGAATGTTTTCTCAATAAGAGTTTACTACCCAGTGATTGTCCAAAAGAATGGTAAGATTTATTAAGTATATTAATTATATTAAAGCTTGCTATATTTTTTGTTTTATTTTGAAAATATTTATCATTGAAATATGGTTATTAATAAAATTTACTGTTGAGTAGATAAAGGTCTATCTGCTAATTATTTTAAAATTCGTTGTTACCATATAATTAATATTTTAACAAAGCTAAAATAATATAAAAAAATAAACATTTGGTATCTATATATTTAAAAAAATGTAATTAAAAAACTAGATTAATTACAGTAATACTTTAATATAATCATAATATTGTTTTAAGGTATGAAATTTACTTTGTCTTTTGCATTGTCTGGGGCTTTGGCTCCGGACTTTTCCAAGACCAGCTTGTTGATTGGCGAAATGAATTCAGCAAGTGGTTCTGTAACGAATTCAAGCAAATTAAATTTCCATCTACCGGAAATGTGTTTGGATTTTTCATAGATCCTGAGACAAAGAAGTTTTTACCATGGTCGGAGAAGGTTCAATCTTTTGAGTTGGATCCTGATATCCCGTTACAGGTAATCAAGAATTACTTAAGTTAAACAAATCTCGGGTTGCCTACCTTGTGGCCTGTATAATGATACTGACAAAAAGATTTATATACTATTATAATATTATTTTGTTGTTTTAATTAATGTGTAACTAACGTTTAAACTATATATTTATTAAAGAAATTCGTTGATAGTATACAAGGAAAATATTTTATTACTAGCGGACCCGTGCGGCTACGCCCGCTTGAAATATATGAATATTTATTTAAGTGTAATCTCGCCCACAGAGGGTTCTGTACTAATTTCAGGATTGTGATTAGGAAATATCTTATGGATTTTGATGACGCGGCGAATAAAGTTAACAAATTTAAATTTGCATACGCTCCTATACACTTATTTAGTATTGAAACAAACAACTAAAAAAAATTTTTTTACTTTTCGGATTTTTTTCCTTCATTTGTATTGTAAGTTGCTACGTCTCAAATTTCATACTTGTAGGTCTATGGGAAGTACATTATAGGTTTTAATTAATTGGCGAATTTCATGCAAAATGAAGTAAAAACGATACATAAATGTTCATATTTTTGACTGCGTTGTATTAGAACAGTGGTTCCCAACCAGTGGTCCGCAGAGGCCTAAGTATGGTCCGCGAACGATATATTGCGAATCGAACCCACAACCGTCGCGTATACAGTTACACGATTGTGACACTGCCTGACTGACTTGTACCTACATAGTGTGGTCCCTGCTACCAAGAATGATAAAAAAGTGGTCCTTGATCAAGAAAAGGTTGGGAACCCCTGTATTAGAAGCTTAATAATGTATGTGCTCCAAAGAACTGTAAACCTGAATATCTTACAATAACTTTAGATTGATACCACAACGTAATCACAAGTAAAATGGTCTTGACAGACGGGCAGATGGACAAAAAAAGTGATCCTAATAAGTGATAAGGGTTCTGATTTTTTCTTTTGGAAAGTAGCAATTTTGTCGAACAACATACTTTTAGTATTAAAGACGCTAGTTCAAGTGAGGTAAGGAAGTAAGAGGGCTTTGGCTATAAATGAAGCTTGAATTTCAGAAAAATGTAGGCCTCCAATTTTTGTGCGGAACCCTAGTCCAATTTTTTTATTAAATAATAATCAATGATCTACAAATATTTTTTACAGTCATGCTTAGTATCGACCTCTGAGACGACTCGTATTCGATTTTTCATGGATTTATTAATCGGAAAGCAAAAACCAGTAATGTTAGTTGGCAGCGCCGGCAGCGGCAAGACCGTCAGCGTCGCCTCTAAACTCAATTCACTATCTGAGAATTTTGCTATTACCAATGTACCGCTTAATTTTTATACTACATCAGGTTAGTTCATTATAAATTTACTTTTAAAAGCGTTACACGTAAACACATATTGCGTTTTTGTATAGTTCATATTTATTTTAGAGTTGGAAATTTTATTTTCTATTTTTATTTCTAATTCTTTAACTAGAAATGATGCAAAAAGTACTGGAGAAGCCATTAGAAAAGAAATCTGGCCATAACTTTGGTCCACCGGGAAGTAAATTTATGATATATTTTGTGGACGATCTGAACATGCCAGAGGTAGACTTGTACGGCACGGTACAGCCTCATACTCTTATCAGACAGTTTATGGATTATCGACATTGGTGAGATAAGACCTCAAGATATATTCTTTTCTAGCATGCATCTACACATGTTTTATTAATTTATTATATAACATTGATTTATGATTGTTTTTTTAGGTATGATAGACAAAAGCTCAGTCTCAAAGATATTTCTAATTGCATGTTTGTGTCTTGCATGAATCCTACTGCTGGTTCCTTTACAATTGACCCTCGACTACAAAGACATTTTTGCACATTTGCCGTAAGGTAATTTTGTCGTATATTTTGTAGAATATTTGATAAAAAAATATTTTTTGTTCTTTTTAATGAATTATTTACGTTATTTTAACATGTTTAAAAGAAATTTTGAAGAAGCAACTGTACTATAAAGTTAATAATGCTACATTTTACAATTTATATTTTTATTCATATGATTCACATGCGGTTTCGCACTCTTAAGATTATTGTTATATTATTCCCAAATTATACATTTTTCACATTCAGATTATTAGTAAGACTTTTCTTTCAGCTTCCCTGGATTGGATGCATGTTTCCATATCTACAAGCAAATTCTCTCTCAGCATTTAGTTAATCCATTAAACAAATTCAACATCACCGTTCAGCGTTACGGAGAGTCACTTGTGAACGCGGCGCTTGCACTTCATAATAAGCTTGCGTCCACCTTTTTACCTACTGCGATTAAATTCCACTATATTTTTAATTTACGTGACCTGTCCAACATATTTCAGGTTAGTATTGAATTAGAGACTGATGACATAATGTATAAGCGTAGAAAATGAAAGAGGAAATACTTAAGAATTATTAAATAATATGAAATTTACTTTTTTTTTATTTATTTATGATATTTTTATAATTAAAATTCACAGGGCATGTTGTTTACGACGGGTGACGCTATAAAAGCCCAGTCAGAGCTCATACGTTTGTGGATGCACGAAGCCACACGCGTCTATTCTGACAAGTTGGTGGACCCTGTGGATAATGAGAATTTTAACAAGCTAATTATGGATGTCATTAAAAAAAATTGTGAGGTAAAAAAAGTTGAACTTAAAAGTTGCATTTAAGAAACTGTGTCTTATTTTAAAGTAATTGAATAAAATGCAGTTTATGAATTATTTTCTTTATATTGTAATGTTGGTTTCAAATTCATTTATTTTTTTAAACTAGGATTTTGATGAAAATGTAGTATTTGAGAAGCCGTTAATCTACTGCCACTTTGCGGAAGGTATCGGGGATCCGAAATACTTCCCAATCAGAGATTGGCCGCATATAAAGCGCTTACTTGATGAATCTCTCTCGTCGTATAACGATCTCGTTGCTACTATGAATCTTGTGTTGTTTGAAGATGCTATGAATCATATTTGCAGGTAAAGTTTTAATATCTCGTTGCCCTACGTCATATAGATAATTCCCTAATAGGCAAAATGTTATAATATAATAAAGGCCCTGAAGAATAAATCAAGCTCTGATGGATGCTCGTGAATTTAGTTTCATGCTGGATTCCACATGTAATTGGCACAGAATCCAGTGTTAAAGCACTTCCTTCCCTACTCATTTTTATCCACGCATTGTGTGTGGAGTGATAAAACTCAACGCCGCGTTTTATCTTCTTACCAGAGCTTAAGAATGAAAATAAATAATTCCTCCGATTTAGAATAGAACACATTATCGTTGCAATTACAGTCAGACGCTGTGACACTACGTTACGATGGCCTCTAAATATGTTTTACTTTTACATTTTTAGGATCAACCGTATCCTAGAGGCTCCGCGAGGTAACGCGCTGTTGGTGGGCGTGGGAGGGTCTGGCAAGCAGTCTCTGTCGCGACTATCCGCATTCATATCGTCACTTGAGGTTTTCCAGATACAACTAAGAAAGGGATACAGCATGAATGACCTTAAAGTTGACTTAGGTAAGGATAGAGAAAAAATCTGCGCCACAATGTACGAGTACATGTACTATGGTATTCATGAAAGTATAGTACGGTCGACAAGTCGACTCGTAACCGCCCTGAAGTTAGAATTTCAGAACTTTTGCGCATTGTTCACTCGAGACGAAAATAATCAAAAGTAATAAAAAAATCAAATCAAATCTGCACAGCCGTTTACAACTTCAGAGTGGCTACGGCCAGTCAAACTGTTTCGTCTACGAATTTTATGTTCAACATCTACACCTATCTATTTCTTATTCAAAACAGCCGGACTAAATATAAAAGCTGGTCTAAAGAACATCGGCAATATGTTCTTGATGACGGACGCACAGGTTGCAGACGAACGTTTCTTGGTACTTATCAATGACTTGCTGGCTTCCGGAGAGATACCCGAGTTGTTTGCCGACGATGAAATTGAGAATATTATTAATGGAGTCCGAGGAGAGGTAATATTGTTAAAGAATGGTTATTTGCTCAAAATACTTATAAATATTTCGAATGGCACTTTTCTTAGGAACTGATCTTCTGATGATAACGTTATGAACTCTTTAAAATATACAATACAAGAATGTAATTACTTATTCTGTTCGTATAAATATAATATTGACAACTATTATTTCGATGTAGACAAAAGCATCAGGTGTTCAAGACACACGCGAAAACTGTTGGCGTTTCTTCATCAATAGAGTGCGGACCATGTTAAAGGTAATTAATATTACTATAATTAATATCTATATCACCAAAACGATCCTATTAAGAATCTTGATGAATAAATTTGGACTTCCATGTACTTTTATAGAAGAATTGGTGATGGATTGTTAAAAATTGTCGTTTGATTTTTGGTGTAAGGTGTGGCAGAGGGATCCTAGTGTTAAGACACTCCATTGCCTACTTTCTGCCGAATTCTGGAGGCATTGTGTGTTGAGTGGCAGTATTCAACGTGGCGCTTGGCCTGGACACCAGAGCGAAAAAATGGAAATATACATTTAAGTAAATATTTCATCTCCTCGAGTGAGGATCGAATCCACAACCAGACGGTTTTACAGTCATCCTTTGTGCCACTGCGCCACGACTGGCCTATTTAGGCTATAAGTTAACATTTATAACATTATCGTTTAAAGGTGGTATTATGCTTCTCTCCTGTCGGCGCTACATTGCGAGTCCGAGCTCGAAAATTTCCATCCATTGTAAATTGTACATCTATTAACTGGTTCCATGAATGGCCTCGAGAGGCTTTGCGTTCTGTATCTAAGAGATTCATTTCTGAAGTAGAATCTTTGCCTGTAAGTATTTACTATCATAAAATGTGTTATTTTAAATAAATATTATTAATATTAAAAAAAATACTCATATTTGTAGCCATTCCTTGTTGATCCAGTGTCAAATTTCATGTCACACGTTCATCAAAGTGTGAATCAAATGTCAGCAGTGTATTTTCAAAATGAACGCCGTTATAATTATACGACACCCAAAACGTTTCTTGAACAAATATCATTATACGGAAAGCTACTTAATGAGAAGAGTAAGAATTTAACAATGATGATTTATAGATTAGAGAACGGCTTAGAGAAATTAGCCTCCTGTGCAGCAGACGTGGCCGTATTGAAGGTATATATATAACTTACTATCAAGGTTTTTATTACATTAGTTTAAATTTATTTACTCAATTTTCTTATTTCTTAAGGTCACTTTAGCGGAACAGGAACAAATATTAAAAGTTAAAAATAAAGCTGCCGAAGAACTAATTGAAGTTGTCGGTGCCGAAAGTGAAAAAGTGTCAAAAGAAAAGGCGTTTGGTAAGTTTTAATTTGTGTACAAAATAAGAAATTAGTAAATTCATGGCATTAATTATTTCATTTCTCGATTTCTTTTACAGCTGCGGAAGAAGAAAAGAAAGTCAAAGTTATTGAAGAGGATGTCACAATAAAAGCTAAAATTTGTGCAGATGATCTCGCGAAAGCAGAACCTGCACTCATTGCGGCTCAGGAAGCTTTAAATACTTTGAATAAGAATAACTTAACTGAATTAAAGTCTTTTGGATCTCCACCAGATGCCGTAGTCAATGTTACAGCTGCTGTACTCGTATTGTTCTCTAAAAAAGGAAAGATACCTAAAGATAGATCATGGAAAGCTTGTAAGGTTACTGTCGACAAAAATAATATTATTATTTTGAATAAAATAAAATCTTAATCATTTTCATAATTTTTTATATAAATATTTTTTTTAGCTTATGATGGCTAAAGTTGATCAGTTTCTATATGACTTAGTGTATTATGACAAGGAAAATATCCATCCTGACGTAATTAAGGTAAATATCCTTTAATTCTCTTTTTATTTAACAGAACATTAACATCTTATGTATTTTTAGCATCATCCTTTTATCAGCTTATCAAATCAATGTAAGAAAATCCTCCTTCTCCATTCTTCCGATGTGCTAGAAATTTTATTTACAATACAATGAACCATATGCTCCGGCTACGACGACCTGGATACCAAGTTGTCTATATCTTCTAGTTCACTATTTGATTAGATTTTTTTTAAATAAACGTTTTATTGAGGCTTGCTCTGGTCAAAAAGTCAAGACGCGGCGTTAACTTCCACCACTCACTACGTAAATATCTAAAGAATTGAGCGGAAAATGGGAAACGGAAATGTCTTAACGTGCTATGTTTCCTCTGCTTATCCTGCTATTAGCGGAATATAGTGTACAGCTATAAAATAAAAACAAGATTTATTAATTGAAACAGGCAGTCCAGCCGTACATCAAGAACCCAGAATTTAATGCAGAGTTCATAATGTCGAAGTCGGCGGCGGCGGCGGGGCTGTGCGCGTGGGTCATCAACATCGTGAAGTTCTACGACGTGTACGTGGTCGTGGAGCCCAAGCGCCGCGCCCTTAACGCCGCAAACGCCGAACTGCAAGCCGCTAGAGATAAATTGGCATTCCTCACTGACCAGATTAAGGTGTTGCTTTATTACTTTAAAACTATGTATTTGACTAGAGAGACTAGACTAGTTTATATAAAAATATTACTTGTAAATGTAAAATCTTAGGTACATGACAAAAAATTATCTTTAATGCTAACTAAAAATTCTCTTCAGCTTTGATATGATGATGAATGATAAAAAAATAACAATGAAACATATTATTTAACAAAATTGGAATATTCGTTTTTGTTTTCGTTCTTGCAAGGTGATTTAATATATTTTTATTATTAACAAAATTTGTGTTGTAGGAACTGGAAGAGAAATTAGAAGTATTGTTGAAAGCTTTCCAAGAAGCTGTTAATGAAAAGATGAAGTGCCAAGCGGAGGCCGACGCCACTAATTATACTATCGATTTAGCCAATAGACTCGTAAATGGGTTGGCATCTGAAAAAATAAGGTTAGTACAATATAATTACTTCACGCTGCATCCCGCACATAGCATTGAACCTGGGAATTTGGGGCCGTTCAAGTATTACGTAAGCAGTTTTTTTGCAATTATTGACCCCAACCACAAACCCTCCCCCTCCCCTATGTCATCAAAAATAAGCAATCTTCTTAAAAATATTTCATTGAAAACGTCAAAAATAAGCAAACCGAAGACCCCCCCGCCCCCCTACAGTGCTTACGTAATACTTGAACGGCCCCTTTAGCGTTAAAACAAAATGGGGAACTTTCTGCTGAATTGTATTTTATAATAATTAACATTCAACAGATGGTCAGCTACAGTAGTGAATCTGAAGGAGTCAGGAGTGATGTTGCCCGGCGACGTCCTCGTGGTGACGGCGTTCATATCGTACGTGGGTTGCTTCACGCGCAGATATCGTTTGCTTCTTATTGATGAAGATTGGATCCCTACTCTTGCAAAAACTGATGTAATTTAAATAATAATTTGTTGCACAAATAAACAATTTAAAAAACTGTTCATTATAATAATTAAAGATAAATAAGTGCAATGGCGGCCTTATGACTAGAAGCGCTCTATCGTGCGCTATCTTACAGGCAATAAAAGATAAAAGGATTTATTTCATAGAAGATGACTAGTTTTTACCCTTTTTATGAATTCAATATTATTTATTTAAAAAGTTATTTAAATATTCATAAGATTTTCGTTTTCATACCTTGATATTTTTATTATAATTTAAACATATATTACAGCCAAAAATTGAAACAACAGAAGGTCTTGAGCCACTATCAATGTTGACTGATGATGCACAAATAGCTTCGTGGAACAACGAAGGTTTGCCAACGGACACTATGAGTACGGAAAATGCGACTATTCTGACCAACTCGGCAAGGTGGCCGCTCATGATTGATCCGCAACTGTACGTATTAAAGACATTTTGTTAAATATAATTGTTAATAGTATTATTATTAGAGACAAAGATAACGACTAACGAACATAGCGCGTTAGTTCTAAAATTGTAATCTCTTATAAATAAGTCACAATAAGATATTTTGTGATAAAAAAATAATTGAAAATTGCATGGTTATATTTCAACGTTTTTTATGTGATAAAGATATTGAAACTTACAATCGAAAGTTATACCATCATCAAGGAATTTTTATGAAGACATACTTTGTCTTTTATAGCATGCAATTTCAACGTATACTTTTTGAGAAAATATAATTTTTAAATAATTCAACGCTCCGTTTACGGCCGCAAGTATAGGCATGAGTCCAGCGGGGGGCGCCCTTGCCGCCGATTTGGTCCTCGCACGCAGCCATGTTAGTGCTTGCAGTTTATAAAAATTATTGAATGTACAAATTATATCATAACTGATATTGATTAATGTTAATGAATATAATTTATATTCATTAACCTATGGAAAATGCAGCATAATAAAACAATTATAAGTGGTATGCGAGCGAAGCCGCGAATGGGCCGCTAGTATTAATATAAAAGTGATAAACAAATTAAATCCACTGATGCTTGAGTAAGCGGGTTTTTTGTGGTATTTTTTTTGCAAATCGATTTATGGCAATATTTTTATAAAGGAATTAGCAATTAATTAAATTTTAAGTTAGGATAGGGCACTATCATTCTAAGAATTGACCAAAACACACGTAGGAAACTATAAAGGAAATGTATATCTAATCCAGCCAAGGTATAAAATGGATTAAGTCACGTTACGGTGATTCGTTGGTGGTTATAAGACTAACACAGCGCAACTACCTCGACCGCATCGAGCGCGCCGTCAGCAACGGCAACGTGGTGCTGCTCGAGAACATCGGCGAGACCGTCGACGCCGTACTCGAGCCTCTGCTGGGACGGGTGTTGATAAGAAAGGGGAAAGTATTGAAAGTAAGCCTTAGTGGTAGTTTGTTGTTGTATTGGGAGCTTTGTCATTTCATCAGCAAATTATTTTTTCTTTTTACTTATTACTAAGGAGTAAAATAATGTCACACGGAAGCGAAAGCAAATGACTTAAATGTAAACTGCCCAGTTTCGGGCATTAGTTATCACTCTGAAAAAAGAGTGTGAAAATAATGATTTAAATCAAACAAAGGTATTATAGATCTAGTATTTGAAATGAAGAGATATATAGAATAGCAGGTACTAGCGAGGATGTCAAGGTGAGCATGAAGAAGAACGTTCTTACTTGGTTTCGGCATGTCGAATGAATGAGTAATGAAAAAAAAATTGATATAGAGCATATATGAAGAGGCTGATGACAGTACAGTTGTATTGATTTCTCAGATCTCTGTATCGAACCCACAACCGTCGTTGTACAGTCATTCACTATACAGCTGCGCCACGGCGTCCTTCACGTATTTTTGCGCTATATCACATACTGTTAATCGTTTTAAAGTGATCAACTGTGGCCAGTGATCTCTGCTACTTACAATGTCTCGCAAGTCTTACACATGTCTCACTTATTGGCATATCGTCACGGGCTAGTCAGTAGATATAAAGGAAATCTTTTTCAATTTGTTTTCAGATTGGGGACCGAGAAATTGATTATCATCCTAATTTTCGACTAATTATTCAGACTAAATTAGCTAATCCCCATTATCAGCCTGAAATGCAAGCTCAATGTACTTTAATAAACTTCACTGTCACCAGAGATGGGTGAGCGTTTTTATATATAAAAATGCTTTTCAATCATATAATTAATTATTTATTTATATTTTTTTATCATGATTCAGGCTGTGTGTAACTGATTTACATATTTACGTAGTTAATAAATATTTTTATAATAATTTTCAAAGCCTTGAAGAACAATTGTTGGGAGAAGTTGTGAAATCTGAGAGACCAGACCTAGAAACACTGAGATCTGGACTTACTAAGCAACAAAATGATTTCAAAATTACACTAAAAAGCCTCGAGGATGATTTGCTTAAACGTTTATCTTCTGCCGGACCGGATATATTAAGTGACTCCGCTTTAGTTATAAACTTGGAGACCACCAAGAAAACAGCTGCTGATATCGAAGTTAAAGTGGAAGAGGGAAAAGTTACATCTGTTAAAATTGATGAAGCACGTGAAAGATATAGGCGAGTGTTAAATTACATATAGATAGAATATTAAACCAAAATTGTCAAATATTTTCTAAATTAATACTTACTACTTTTTATACAATACAGAAAATAGTATCATTCTGGTTTGCGCAAAAATAAAAATGTTTTGATTTGTGTAATTTAAATGCATAGATTAAGATTTGTAGTAAATTATATCGATTAAATTCGGCAGAAAGTGAGGAACGGAGTATCTTAACACTAGGTTCCCTCTGCCTACTATGCTGTGAAGCTGATTTATTTATATCGTTTAAATATCAATTAAAATAATGTGGTCCAAAACCGTAAAATAAATTCCACATTGTATATTACGTTGTTTATAGAATTTTATATATTGCCAACAGGCGTGCAGCAACTCGAGCGTCGATACTTTACTTTATATTGAACGATCTATACAAAATAAACCCAATGTACCAGTTCTCTCTCAAAGCGTACAGCGTTGTCTTCAAGGACGCTCTTCTAAAAGCTGAACCATCTGATGAATTGGATATAAGAGTAGCAAATTTATTAGATAGCATTACTTTTGCCGTATTTGTGTATACTAGCAGAGGATTATTTGAACAAGACAAATTGGTGTTCTTGTTTCTCATCACGTTGCAGGTTCGTTTTTGTTATGGGTTCTAATACATTGCATGATGTGTTAGTTTATAGTATTATGGTATACTATAGGATATTGTACTTAGTGTATAATGTACGATAAAGACTGAATATATTTTTTAATTATGTTAGCTGATATTTCTTATCTCTATATACCCTTAAATAAAACCATTTATTTATTAATATCCTAATTGCCTCATATCTAATTACATATTTTTTTTGTTATTAATTAACTCTTACTTAATTTGAATACCATACGGGCTAAACATATAGAATTTTACAGTATTTACTATATTCTTCTATCATTGTCAGGTTCTTCAAGTAGAAGGTAAAATAGACCCGAGAGAACTAGATTTCTTATTAAAATACGCGGTAGCTCCAGCAAATTCTCCATATGTATGGTTGTCCAATAACTCGTGGGGAGGGATCGTGGCGCTCGCCAAGATGGATGCCTTTGAAAACTTAGACAAAGATATAGAAGGAGCGACAAAAAGGTAGTTAAAAATAATAATATATCAAAATACTCGACAAAATAACATATTATAAACATAAACCTTTTACTATATTCCATTGCGGGAGATACCAGCAGGCTCGATAGCCTAAAATTTAGAATGATAAAATTTAAAGGGCCGCTTTTCGGGGCTAATTTTTTTTTGCCATTAATAGAAATTAAAAAGATGCATGTATGACAAGTTACGTACATACTCGTATATCTTACAGACAAAAGCACGTGACTCATTTTTGAGTTTGTTGTGTGATGTGTGTGATGTTTTCTTCTTACATTTTACTAGCGATAAATAAAATTTAATATTTAACTCCAAACAAGACTTATATCCTAGGAATTTTGGTAGAACCATGAAGTAGTAATATAATTATAGAATCTGCCTTTGCTTCTACAAAAAAAAAATCTGCGGACGTTAGTCCTTACTTTGATATAGCTAAAGGCAATTTTTTTCTGTGAAAAAAGTGAAAATATATATTTTTTTGTATATAGACTCAAAATTAATAAATAACGACGATGTTTTAAGTCCTTTTTTTAGTGCTTTTAAAAAATCTATTAATGTTTACCAATTATATATTATTTGTGAGATACATTACTTTGCTCTGAAACGCTTAAAATATGCTTAATTAGGTATTTCTTAAAGTACTACGTACACCATCAAAAACATATCGAAGTTCCACTAAATAAAATATTGCATAAATAATTTAATAATAAAGTATTATGTGTATTGTAAACTAGTATAACTCTTATCACAGAGTATAATATGATATAGAAAAAGATAATTCAAATATCTGGTTAAAATAATAATAATAAATGACTAGTTAAAATAATAATAATAAATAAAAATAATTCACTTGATTTTTTGCTAGATGGCAAAAATATACGGACGGAGAGGCGCCGGAGCGAGACAAATTGCCCGGCGAGTGGAAGAATAAGTCGTCATTGCAGCGCTTGTGCATACTGCGAGCGCTCAGGCCCGATAGAATGTCATATGCTTCAGGGTATAAATAAAATATATATTTTTTTATTTCGCCTTATTCCACACATTGTAAGATATAAGAGAACATAGTGTAAAATTACTACTACTCCGGTTTCTGCCCGAATTTGTGTGCACTTCACTGCAATGCACTTTGCGATTTAAAGGAGGCTGAAACGATCATTTTTCTACGCTTCCAGATTTTCATTTGAGCTGATTTTTGCTATTCTAAAATCGAAAAAAAATACTAGATTTTTCGACCATATCTCAACTCTTTACATTTGGGCCCACGATTTTTGCCTCCTTTGTGTTTTTGTAAACAAGTAGGTACACTCAATAATCGCTATGATATGCTTTTCTTAAAACCTATTAAATAATTTAATATAATATTTAAATTTAGAGCCTTCTGTGAAGAAAATCTTGGAACGAAGTACGTGGAAGCTCGGACTCCATCGCTCGAAACATCATTCAAAGAAAGCACATCTACCACTCCCCTTTTCTTCATATTGTCACCAGGAGTGGATCCATTAAAGGTATTGTATAACACACAGCTCATAGTCGATTACGTTTTATCATAACATATTTTTGTTACATCTTAGAAGAGATCAAAAGAACATGATTTTTTACTGGGGTATATTAACGCATGTGATAGTTTTAATATTTAAAATATGTTTTTTGGGTTGTAAATGCAAAGAGTTTTTTTATATCTTAAAGGAAGTTTTGTTTAAGTTTTATTACTACTACTACTACTACTAGCTTCGAGCTTTATCCCTAGCGGGGTAGTCAGAGAGAACGGAGCGCCAAACGCTACGGTCTCTACATACCTCTTCCGCCTCGTCCACTGTCACCAACCTCTTCATACATGCCCTCCGAGGGGTTCTCATACTTTTTACTGTGTTTTTGAAGGTCAACCGAGGTCTCCCCCTACCTCTTAAGTTTTATATACAATTTAAATGGTATTTAAAAAGTTTATGTAAATAATTACGTTAGTAAAATCAGTACATACCTTTATTATAAAACCCTAATGAAAAAATGGAAATTGGAATAAATTAGTCTCATTTTCCCGCTGTATTAATAAGACAAAACGCAACTTCAAGTTCCGCCACTCAACACGCAAGTTCGATAATTGGGTAGTGCATGGGGAACTGGGTGTCTTAATTTAATAACATTAGGTTCCTTCTGCCTCCCCTGCTATACGCGAGATACAATGTGAAGATAAAAAAAATCACAATACTGTTTTCTTCTCATAGGATGTAGAAAAGCTTGGACGCAAACTTGGATTTTCGACAGACAAGAAAAATTTCCACATTGTATCCCTTGGGCAAGGGCAGGAGGTAGTCGCTGAAGAGGCCATGAGTATTGCATGTGAGAATGGCCACTGGGTCATCTTACAGAATGTACATTTGGTGGCTAAATGGCTGTCAACTTTAGAAAAGAAAATGGAGGAAACTTTTGAAAACCCTATTGAAGATTATAGGTTTTTGTATTTTTTTTCACATCACATTGTTGACGTGTACCTGTACTATTTAAAAAAAATCAAAATTAAATCAGCTTCACGCTGTATCTCGCACACAGCATGGTAGGCAGAGGGAACCTAGTGTTAAGACACTCCGTTCCCCACTTTCTGCCGAATTCTGGAGGCATTGCGTATTGAGTGGGAGAACTCAACGCCGTCCTTAACCTCGATACCAGAGCGAAGAAATGGAAATATAAATTTAAGTAAATATTTCATCTCCTCCAGTGGGGATCGAACCCACAACTAGTCGGTTTTACAGTCACACTTCATGCCGCTGCGCTACGACTGGCCTCACCTGTAGGTACTATTTATTTGTTAAAATTTTGCAAATGCAAATTGTTGTTAATAAGTTTCGTTTTTTTTTCATTATAAAAGAGATCTAAAGCCTTTAGAATGTGAAAGGCATTGCTTTTATCCCAAGATATCACTAGAAAGTATATGAAGAGCACCTATGTCAACGATGTTGTCACTTTTGTATTGTTTTTGGCACAAAGTGCAATCAAAAGAAATATTCAATTCTTCTAGGTTGTTCCTAAGCGCAGAACCAGCATCTGATCCTGCCTACCACATCATTCCTCAAGGTATCCTGGAGTCGGCCATTAAAATTACCAACGAGCCCCCCAGCGGGATGTGGGCTAATTTACACAAGGTTAGTATTCTCTTATTATTAACATTACAATACTAAAAGAAAAAAAATAGAATTTGATATTTATTTTTAATAATTATTAATTTGGCATTTTTAAGTACCTGTAGATGTCCTTAACAACCATTTAAAAAGATACTTGGAAACTAACAAATTGCTTTCGATCGAATGGGTCTACCGAAGACTCATTAAACGAAGTAATAATTACGGTTTCAGGTGCAATGGACAACCGTAAAAAAGTGTATCGGAATATTTCTTGACTTAGCTAAGGCATTTGATACTGTTAGCTCTTCTCAACAAGCTATTCAAATTTTAAATTTTAAATAAGAGATAACTGTCATAAGTTATTTGCTGACTACATTACTAATAGATCACAATGTTTAAAAATAGGCTCTGAGAGTAGCTCTGTAAGAAATCTGCGTTTCGATATTGCACAAGGAAGTATCGTGAGCCTATATGCAAATCCAAATTTTTTTATTTAAAAATGAGTTTTAAAATTATCAGTATAGTTGTATATGAATTGGCTTGTTAAAAATTTAACTAACTTAAATAAATCAAGACACATAACATTACATCAGCATTATGTAATATATGCTACATTCATTTATCGTCACAACCAAACTCATGTTTTCAAGTCCAATTGCACTCTTGTTAAAACTATAATCTACCCACTTATAATAGATGTGAGGTATGACAATTGAAAAAATATATCAAATTAAATGTCTTGGGGGTACTGTCGATCAGCAACTAAGATGAGAAGCTTATGCAAGTTTCTTAGCATCTCGAATTAGAGCTTTAGCGCAGGTTTTTAAAACTCTGCTACACTTGGGTTCTTTTGACTTAATAACTATGATATATAAAGCTCTTTGGGAATCGTTTATTAGATATTGTATCAGTTCTTGGGGTGCTGCTTCAAAGAAAGTAGTATTTATAGTGGAAAAAGCTGAACGCATGATTTTAAAAGTTATTCATTTCAAAAATCACCAATTTCCTACGACAGAGTCATATAAATATTACCAGTCGGTCGATCAATCGTGGTCTGAACAGACTTGTGTGCTAATTTTTACTAAAAATATTAAATGAATGACTTGTAGAGTAAAACCCTTCGTACGAAGGAAATAGCACCATATTCTTATAAGGAAAATTCTGAGATATATGTTGCTTCCGCACCGATGCCGCTACGCTCAAGTTTCTGTAAGCGGTGTGTGAAGAGGACAGTTGACTACTGTCACGCTCACTCAACTTCAAGCGAAGGTCACACACTGACCGGCCGTTTGTAACTCATGATACCGTGGATACCAGTGCGTGCGTGCGTGCACTATAAAGTTGCATACACAGTGAGTTATATATATATATATATATATATATATATATATATATATATATATATATATATATATATATATATATATATATATATATATATATATATATATATATATAGAATATATATCTATTATAATTTGTTTGTATATATATTTTCTACTTACAATGAAAACTATGCCACGGGCGCTACTCACAAAGGGGCGCCAAAAGGTCTGCAAAACTGCAAAAATGTTCGTCTGGGGGGCACTGAAAAGGTATAAAGGTATTTTACCGGGCGCGAGTTACGCCCGTTACGCCACTGATCACTTCAAACCACTTTAAGGTAAAACGCACGGACATTGTAAGTAAAATCGATCCTAACATAACAGAAACACACGAGAACATAATGCGAGAAATCCAAGGACGTAAAAAGAGAGAGTGTAACATCATTATAATCGGCGAGGCAGGCGGTGAAAATATTAAAGAAAGATTTCTCAACTATGAAACCGATGTATAAAACATTATCACATCTTTAAAAAAAATCCAAAAAAGGCCTTTTTTCCTTTCAGCAAATACAATTGAGAAAAAATTCACTAAATCAAAGTATGTTTTACTAATCCCGAACAAACCATAGTATGGGGGTTATTCGGGGTACTCCATAACATACACAAACTTCCTGTTAACGTCAAGTTCTTCTCAGACCAAACTTCAACCCAGTACAAATATCTGACATATGTGTAAGATGAACTTAAGCGGCGTACTGCTAGCGAAGAAACTTATAAAAAAGTCTTACAATAAAATATATACAGTTAACACCAACCGCAGTTTACACTGAAAAAAAGGTAAATTTTATGAGTTAAAATGTATGTTACAATTCATACCAACAACTATACATATCCTACTGCTCACAGAAACCTGGATAGCTTCTGAAGACCAAGCGCAAGGACTACAAATAACTAACTATACTCACTACTACAATACAAGGACTGATACGAGAGGAGGCGATGTGTCGATCTAAATGACAACAGCTACTTATGGATGTCAACAGATTTGCTTTAGACATTGGTGTTGTGTACAACCCAGGAGATACAAACTTGAATACAATCTTGGAAGACTATGAAACACAACTGCAATATCGATCTTCTATATTGAAGTGTTTTAACACTAGGTTCCCTCTGCCCTCCCGCTCGCAGCAGGATAGGGCAGAGGGAACATAGTGTAAAGATACCCCATTCCCCACTTTCCGCAGAATTCTGGAGACATTGCGTGTTGAGTGGCGGAACTCAACGCCACGCTTTGATTCGACATAAAAGTGAAGAAATGAAAATATATATTTAAATAATTATTTCATTTCCTAGAGTGGGGAACCCACAATCAGTCGCGTTTACAGTCACGCTTGCCTCATTTTAATTTATTGACCATTTTAATATATCTAATTTAAATTTAAGTTTATTAGGCTAATGTTATAATAGTAGTTATACGAAGGAGGAACTATCTCAGTGAGAAGAGCGACTATCAGATATTGTAGAAACCCGCATTCTTAAATTTCTCGGTCACATCTCCAGGAAAGAAACGACTCATCACTCAATCATAGAACAAGGCAGAGTAGATTGTACTAGACCACGCGGTAAATCATCCATGTAAGACCGGCCAAATCAAATCAGCTGTAGGCGGCCAATTACATAAGTGCACTAGAATGACGACCAAAAAAAAATACGTGAAGCTGTGGCAAGAATAACAAAAGCCAAAAATGTGACTACCTACATGATGGCCACGACCGATCTGTCAAACGACGGCTGGAAAAAGAATTATTAATGTATTTTTTATAATTTGATTTTCGTCCTTACCAAAATAAATTTAATAGGCACCTTTAGCATTTCATCTAGGTTGAAATTATACTTCACTGTACATCTTTCTAATAAATACTTTAGGAGATATCACTGATTCAAAATTACCTAGCCTACGAGCCGCACGGTGCGAGGACCTGGTTACGGAATGACTGACACGAACGGACCGACGACGTTGACGGCTTTGTGAATTTTCATACATTATCAATCTACTGTTAATTTTTATGTGGTTATTTGCTGTTTATTATTAATTCATATTTTTGTTTGGTTCTCTTAGCTTATTTGAGTAGTAGATCAGTTCGATTTTTTGTTGTTAATTGGTTAGTTTTGTTTTATTCTGGTATTATATTTCATGTTACTTATAACTTATCAAATAGTTATTTTAATACTAGTGGCCACGTGCGGCTTCGCCCGCTTATTTGCACCCTTAGGGGTGAATTAAAAAAAAAAACAATGTTCAATAAAATATTTTTAACAGTCTGAATTTAATTTTTTATAAAAATCGGTGGCGATTTAAAGATTTTCCATACAAAATTTCAACCCCTTATTTGCACCATTAGGGGGTGAATTCTAAAAAACCATGAAACACGTATTCTATGAAATATTTCTAAGAGTCTGAATTTCAAATCAAAACCCGCTACGTTAAAATTTATAGACGTTTTCTAATTAAATATTTTTGTTTCCTAACTGTGGAACAACACTTAAAAAATGTTAAATATATTCAATAAATAGCATTCTCTCTTGCCAGGTAGCTATTCTTAACAATTATCTTTGGGTACTGAAAATTTGCTCTAACTTGCATACATGGCATCAGCGGTTCGTTCATACGAGAACTTGTTGTCTGGTACAATAATTAATAATCTAGAAAAAAAAATCCTGAAATTAAAGCCTGTAACCAAACAGATTCTTACTTTATAATATTAAGTATATATAGACTATTAATTTAATCATATACACATTTTACCTTATCCAGGCGTTAGATAATTTCAGTCAGGAGACTCTTGAAATGTGCAGCAAGGAGGCAGAGTTTAAAGCCATCTTGTTTGCGCTCTGCTACTTCCACGCTGTTGTTGCTGAACGTCGTAAGTTTGGACCGCAGGGTTGGAACAGGTTAAATATAATGTTATTTAATATTACTTATATATTCACATTTATCAGATTATTAATACATCTTTGTGGTTTGTGTACACACAATATAAAAATAAATAATACCCATAATCGACTGACATCCAGTCTTAATAACTTATCTACCTTTAACACTCTGTTGAATGATACGTGTACAGATATATGTTACACTGTTATATACCTTATGTTAGATTTAATATTAGGTATAAAATTATGTTACACAATATTAGGTATTTGAGGCCGGTCGTGGCGCAGCGGCACGAGGTGTGACTGCAAAACCGACTGGTTGTGGGTTCGATCCCCACTCGAGGAGATGAAATATTTACTAAAATTTATATTTCCATTTCTTCGCTCTGGTGTCGAGGTTAAGCGCGGCGTTGAGTTCTGCCACTCAACACGCAACGCCTCCAGAATTCGGCAGAAAGTGGTGAACGGAGTGTCTTAACACTAGGTTCCCTCTGCCTACCCTGCTGTGTGCGGGATACAGCGTGAAGCTAATTTAATTTTTTTTTTTTTAATATTAGGTATAATATAAACTATTATATTATAATGTATTGAATATCTGTATACAATAAATTTAACAGATTGTTATAAGTTATTTAGACCGGCCGTAAAAGAGTTTTAGTTACTAAAGCGTCATGGGGGACCTAATTTGAGCGTGTGAGAGCGTGTACTCATTTTCAAAAATATAAACAAAAAATCTGTCATGTGGAAATACTCGAGTCAGATCATCAGACATTCATCGTAATGTGACTAATTCTATGGAAGAATATTCTTAACCGGACAATTTGATTTATTTTGAATTTTTATCTGTAATAAAATAATATTATAAGGTACAATATTATATATTATCATTTATTGATACACAAATATATAAGATATATCAAAAATAAATATTTTAATCTTCATCCTAACTGGATTCCTTTACAAATTATGTTTTTAACCTGGTCAATTTCTTCGTTATTTCGTATTTCTGTAAGCAGGATTGGCACTAACTTTACAATTTACTTAATTTATAGTATTGGAAAAAAACATAGCTGAATTTAAATTATCTCTTAAAATTTCAAAAAAATCTTAAAATCTTCTCTTCTCTCTTTATTTATGATTACTTGCGTAAAAATCGTCAGATTTTATTTTTTCTCGTAATCCTTCAAGGTCGAATATTTCGAGGTTACGTTTTTTTACTCACCTATTTTCTTATGACACGCTCAAATCGACCGATTATTGAAATATATACTTTTATATACATGTACTTAACTTACCTTGCCTTAATCGCCCTCGAGTTTCTCGAAGGATCGATTATTTTTGCTAATCTGACGGTCTTGCCTGGAGAGAGGGCGCTACTGTGCCACGGAAAACGTTAGCTCCGTATTTTATGTACACAAAAAATACTAAAAAGTGATAATATTTAATAAAAATAAGTGCAGTGGAAACATAAACATGTGACTATTTCGTAATATTATAGGCAACATCCAAAATCAAGGAATAATAAAGTAATAAACGTGTGTAATAAGTGAAGTGAAACAGACCTCAAATATAAAGTATTAGTGAAATTTCCGACTAGTAACAGCTAATGTCGGTCTAAAATTAATTAAAAAAGTGAAAACTATAAATCTCATCAAACAAGTGTAGAAATAATTACAAATCTTATAAAAATCGATAAATTCAATGCATGATTTCGCATTTTAATCAATAACAGCACCATCTAGTGGATAAAATAATAAGCTAAAGACTATCAGGAAGAAATAACTATCCCGCTTTTTATTACCTAGTGAGACCAATAGAGGGCAATAGCAGAAGAATAAATGAAGTATTCGATAATAACCAGAAGGAAGATTTAAGCATTTAAGAACTTTATAACGTATGTGTCCAATAATAATATGTGTAATGTTAATAAGTATTGCTATTTGTAAAATAATTAATTGTATATAAGGAAAAAAAAAAGAGAAAAAAAAAAAAAAAAAACAAGAGAAAAGTTCGTT